>JAKGSA010000534.1:251038-324414 GCA_033558755.1 Philaethria dido
TATATATATATATATATATATATATATATATATATATATATATATAGGTATATAGTAGATTTAATTTTATAGAATCTACTACTATATAAAAAATATTTGAGAAAGTGTGCATTAACATTACATGAACATTTTGTTAAACTTGCTATGCTTTACTGTAGAAGCGTTGTTCTTAGTGTTAATTGTCTTTTTAAGTCTACCATTATTAGTTATATTTAGGCATTTCCCGAATGTTGTTTGCTAAGCCAAATGAAATCAGTGACTTCGTTCTCATTTTCTAACTATTTATTTGTAGACCTATTAATTTTTTATCAAATTATATAAACATCTAGCCTATTATGTATGTACATATTCAATATTTGCATTGTAAATATGCTTACCGTACATTTTTTTTATTTAGCTAAATAAAAATATTTAGCTATGCTTTTTTTTTAATGGATAACGGATGGCGAACGAGGACCACCTGATGGTAAATGGTTATCTTCGCCCATGAACATCTACAACACCAGAGATGTTGTAGATGCGTTGCCAACCTAGAGGATACAGATGGAAGAGGAGAATGTAGTAGTCCGCTATCGGAACCACCACATTTTGGGGAAGGGAACACATCGTACGATATTTGACGGTTCGTCTTTGACATGATAGTGGTCGCGAGCCAGACGGAGGATGAACCTCCTACCACATAACAAATAACAAAATGGTTTATATTTATAAACATTACATAGTTACTAAGAAATAATTGTCCACATTTTTGCTATATGTATATGATTTATGTTTGTGTCCGAATTTGGGTTGGAAAGTTATTAATAATTTATGTTGTCTGTTTCCTATTTCTAGGTTTATAATAGATATTAGCATTAAATATTAGTATTAATATTAGTAGCTACAGTAATATTCATTATTAAAATAGTTGTTGGCGCCTGTCGTGGCACAGAGGTACAAGCGACTGTAAACGCGACAGGTTGTGCGTTCTATTCCAACTCCAAGAAATATAAAAGTTTAGTATTTTCTTTTCTTGGGTTTGGTAATAAGGCAAAGCGCGGCGATGAGTTCCGCCACTTAGCACGCAAGGCTACTACTACTTCAATCAGAAAGAAAGTGGGAAACAGAGTGTCTTAACACTAGGTTCTTTGGTACCCTCTGCCATATGCGGGATACAGCGTGAAGCTAAAAAAAATAGTTGTTACACCTGTTACTAAAAATAGAGTTAAATTTATCTTTGAATAAATCTACTATAGAACTAATTAATTATTTTTATGTGAACTTGAATTAAATATTTCAACATAGAAATAAAAATGTTTTTACTTAGAACTGTATTCAATGGAAAGTAATTATGACCCCGACAAAATTAATTCTTTTTGACCTTACTCGGTATACTCGGTGGTACTGTTAAACATTAATTTTGTCAAGCTTGCGAACTTTTGAGAGAAGTTAATAAAACTTTACTTCAACCGAGACAGAATGCCCCAAGATTGTTTTAGATGTACATGCTTGTTAAAATTAATATACATTTAATCGGTTCGTAATAAAAAACTTGAATGACTGATATATAAATTATTTCTTCAAACCTATTACAACTATGGTAATTAGGCAAAGCGCGGCGTTGAATTCCGCCACTCAGCACGCCATGCCTCAATTCGGCGGAAAGTGGGGAACGGAGTGTCTTAACACTTGGTTCCCTCTGCCTACCCTGCTATATGTATGTAAATCTATTATCAATAAACATTACCAATAGGTATTATTTCCATTTCTCCGCACTGGTAAAATAAATCGCGTCGTTGACTTCCGCTCCTCCATAATTAATATATTAAATTTCGGTAGAAAGCGGCCATCGGAGTGTCACGACACTAGGTTTTTTCAGATTACCCTGCTATGCAAAGCTAGATTTTTATTACCAATAAATGTATGTTATATACACTTCTGTTATTGAGTGACTGACGCACAACTAAAATTCCTGCGCGTAGAAAGCTGGGCATGTAGGCTACACTGTAGAGGATCAGTAAAAGAGGATTTTCTACGTGAGAAATTTCTACGTGAACGGGAAAATAACAGGATTTTACGTTTTATAGCCTAAACTACGGAAGATAGTCATAAAATACACACAAACGGAGTTACTGGCAACTCGTCACAAATATAAATATTCAGTGACATTGAATTCATTGTCAGTCAGATATGTGTTTTTAAGTCTCGCATTTTTGTTTTACTTTTTAGCAAAGTAGGGCAATCTCAGTGTCATATTGAAATAAGTTATTTTTAGTAGGAATACTCAGCGGTACTTAACTATATTTATCTAATTCGATTTACTTTTCCTTGTATAATGTGTATATTTCGTGGTTAAGTAGAGGTAATCCACAAATAATTTCACGCAAATTAAGTTTTCTGATTTCTCCCCTCGGCTTTATACAGGTTTCAAATATCTGCAATACTTGTGTAAGCCCCCTTTAATGTGAAGTACTAGGTATACGAGTATTTTATTGATGATCCATTATATAAGTACTATTCAAACTTTATTTTTTAATATCGCGTGTGCTAATTATTTTAAATTTATTTTAAATATTAAAAAAGATTAAAATTTAAAATAAAATTTTTTGAAAGTCAAAAAACAATGTATTTATTACCACACTCCTAGAGCTCGAACTATTTTAAAATATTTTATACTAGCCTGTACCTGCGGCTAAATGAATATTAAAAAATAACTTATGTCACTCTCCAGCCGCCTAAGTATCTCGACTCAAATATCATAACATCGCTACGGTGTGACGTGAAAGAAGAACAAACATGTTTATTACACTTTATCATTTAAAATAATGCTAAGAATAAGATTTTCCTAATAAATTTAATATTTTAAACCATGTACGGTTTATATTTCGACTGTCTATCGAATAACATAACTTACTCTTTTTTATATAATAATAATAAAAAGTATTCTGTATCCTTTTTAATACCTTTAACAATATATATATACAAAGTTTCATGATTATCGGTTGAGTGATTTTGGCGTGAAAGCGTAACAAACAAACATACATTCACATTTATCATACTCGTATTATTTAAAATTGAATTATAGTAAAATAATTATTGTAAATATATTTGCTAGTTTTAACAAAATAAATTTCTTAAGCAGCACAAGTAAACAAAATTGTTGGAAAGTTGAATTCTTAGTCCTTTTGTGATTCTAGGAAAGTTGCCTTAATTCCTGAGACAAATCTGCTAACTAAAATCAATTTCACTAAACGTTTACTATAAAATGAGAGCAATTACTCCTTTGACTCAAATAACAGCTAATACTGAACTACTGAATAAATAAATACTTAATTGTCAAATAGGTTCTCAGGTCCCCTCTGCCTATCCTGCTATATGCGGGATACAGCGTGAAGCTAAAAAAATATTTCGTCTTACATAAAAATACAAAAATAAGATATGGTGATATGTACTTATACAAGCAATGATATATTGGTATAAAATAAGGCAATTTAACTCGGTGCTACATATAAAAGACAAAACTTATTTAGGTGAAACGAGATAAGTCTTTTACAGTATAAGCGTCAATGTATGAGATAAACCGAATATCCTTGAATTGGTCCTGTTTCTACAACAGTGATTTATTGTACTACAATGAATAGGCTCTCGATCTACAGAATATGTCGGTATTGCTGAATCTTGAAATTGAAATTCTCTTTCGACATCGATTCGAACGCAATAGCCTTTGTGCGTCGTGAAATAAGTTCGGTCTTATCGCTCTTGTTTCTTTTTATATGCTATTTACGTTTTGCAAAAAATGTCTTGAAACAGAATTCTGGGCTTATTTACGTTTTTGAATTATAATTTAATAAATATGTATACTAGTATAAAATTAATGCATTTTGTAAATCGGCTTTTATAATATGTACTGTAATCTAACTCAAAGAGTAAAGATATTAAAAAAAAACTAGAAAAACATTATATTTCAAATATCTCGAGTAACCTTAGTATAGATGGAACATAAACAAGAGACAAGAGTCGTTTTACCATCGTCTATTCACTTATACCTCAGCAAACGGGAAATTTAATAAGTATTCAAAGAAATTTAAATACAGATGTTTTAAAGAGGTCTGTGTAATAATATTTCGTAATCTGCAAGTCAAAGCAAAGTGCAAGGGAAGTAGTTTGCAAACAATGCTGGTAAAATCACTTATCGTGCCCGTTAAGATTGTTTATCGAGCTAAGGAAGGATTAAAGAGATGATTAATAGCTTAGCAATCATAGCATTATGGTATAACATTGCTAGTAGTGTGATTTCAAGTTTAGTTGGCTTTATGTCTAAATAGGAGGTAAATTATTTTCAACAATTACATAATGAATGATAAATCTAGTAATATATGTTGTACACTATCGAATATCTATGGGTAATATGGAAAAGTTTAATTAATTTCGATTGTTTGGATGTCATAGTGATATTAAGCATTTGCCTATACATATAGAAGGATGAAATACATTAGTGTGTCAAAATGTCAAATTTGAGGTAACACCGCAACGAAATCGATACATGTAATATCTTGTCTGCATTTAGTGCATGAATTATAGATCCTAAAAGATTAAATAACTAATATTGGAAACAAAATGAAACAATGGTATTATCAACCAAAGCTTATTGATTTAGAGGGAAAGTAACTCTGAATAACTCGATCTAAAGCAGTTTTCAATGAGAGTTATCTATTGCAAAACTTTAACGTAAAATTAAATCTTTCCAGACGATATTAAATTTCTGTTGTCTTTGAAAATTTATGATGGCCTTTCGAGAAGCTATTGACAATTTTACATGCTTCGTGATTTATGAATTTTACTTTAATTATAAATTTATAATTTATTATTATTAGTAAATACTTACCTACACAATTTTCTACTAACTTACTGTTATTATACTTTACCTAGAAAGATATTAATGCACTGTTTTATAGACAACAATTTTTGACAGTATAGAAAAATTTAGTTTAATATAAAAAGCTATGGCTATAGTAAATTGTAATAGGTCCATGTCCTCGGCATAAAATACATTTGAAAACTATTTTCTTCGTTTGTTATGCTTCACAGCACATTACTTCGGTTGTTAGAATTATCATTTTTAACGTGCTGTTTTTTTTTGTTAACAAATTGTTTGCAAGATTACTTATTTAAATGTTTTTAAATAGCTAATTGGCATAATAACATTATTATGTATTTATTTTTTAAATATAATTATTACTCAAGTGATTAAGCCCAATCTAACTTTAAACGTGGTTGTGGGTTCGATCCCTACTGGGAGAGATTGTATTTCTATTTCCTGCTCTACTTAGACAAAGCGCGGTATTAAATTTCGAGTTGTCAACACACACAACCATGTCTCATTGTCGACTTCAGGCAAAAAGTAGAGAAAAGAGTGTCTGGACTCTAAATTCCCTCTGCCTATTCCATAAAATAAATCATATCATAACTAATTTCAATTTATACTCAGTTTACATATAAATTTATTACAAACTCACCAGTAGGTACTTGGTATTGACACAGCACAAATTGAATTTCACGTAATTTACCTTTCAGATATTGATGATCATAGCAATTTATGATTATGTGGCGTTTATTAGCTGATAGCATGTAAGATAGTAGAATTAATGGCACCTCTATTTTGCAATGTCATTTAACATATACAATTATGCATAAATCAATAGGCGACTACGATTTATATTTTAGAAAATAGTTTTTTGAGTGTTTTAGATCTTATTACTAATATTACCGTAAAAATGTGTATGTTAAAAATTCAATTCATATTTATAGAAGAATTTCGTCGTAGCTGGATACGCATGGCAGAGCGCTTGGACGGTTTTCAAGAGGCGCGGGTTCGAGTCCTGCTGCGTTCAATTTTTTTATACGTCTTCTAAAAATGTTTTTCGTTTCCTAAGTGTGTGATTAACACTTTAAAATACTATCAAAAATAATTAACTCAATTTATGTTTTTAAAATCTGACTTAAATAAAAAGTAAGTTCAGTGGTTTCTGTAGTACCAGTACATTATTTATGAATATTTTTATTTCATGAAGCATATAAGGGTGGAAAAATTATAACATTAATACTTGTGAACAATTCATTTCGTTAAGTAATCTGCTAGATAAAATCTTTATAGTAAGTCAAGGTGCCTTTGTAGTTATAGTTGAAGCTTTCATCTGAATTATGTACTGAATGCCAACAACAGTCTATAGGCAAACCATGTACCTTCAAAGTAATTAGTGCATTTATGGTTCATATTTCCAGCATGTTATCCTTAATTATAATTATAACAACCAGTTGTAATGTAGTGTTGGACGTTATAGCGTCATGCTTACTGGTTTCATATTGTATTACTTTCTAAATATTCATATTTTGTTTAGATTCACGCTTTATCCCGCATAGTCGTTTCAGCCGTGCGTCGCCCACTGCTGGACATAGGCCTCCCCCGAGGACTTCCATGACGATCGATCTTGCGCCTCCCGCATCCAGCGGCTTCCGGCGATCTTGACCAGATCATCGGTCCACTTGGTAGGGAGCCTGCCCATTGAGCGTCGTCCGGTTCGTGGTCGCCATTCGAGAACCTTTTTGCCCCAACGGCCATCGGTTCTCCATGCTATGTGTCCCGCCCACTGCCACATACTGCCATAGAAGGAGAGATAATAAAAACCTAGTGTGAATACACTTTCGTACTCCACTTTCTGGCCGAATTCGAGACATTGCGTGTTAAATCACAGAACTCAACGCCGTGCTGTGTCTAGCCAGAGCGCAGAAATTAAAATAATTACAAAAGTAATTGTAATCATTTCACAGAAAGGGAATCGAACCATAACCAGTACAGTCAGACACTGTGCCACTACACACGATGGCCTCATCATAAATTGTAATAAAATTTATATATTTTCTCAGATATCGAAAATTTTACCGAATCGTTATTTTTATGGAAATAAGGCACTTATATAAATTGAAATAAATACGGCTATCTTTTATTGATTTACTAAAAATAAAAGATGTAATATCTTTATTTATTTATCAATATTGTACGGTGTCTTTTTATAGACGTATATACTTATTGTATGTCTATTATTAAGATACATTTTTAACATCGCTGCTTTGTCAAATTTTTTCTCTTTTAATATTTGGATAGATTTATAATTCCAAAACTTATACATAAAAATTAATTATTTTTAGGGTGCATTGGCCGCCACTAGTTACTTTTTCATTTTAATATCTTATAGAACCAAATAACTGAGATTGTAAAGACATGAAACGTAAAAATCAAAGAAAAAACAATACTTAACTACTTTTACATTTTTTGTTACAGCTTACAGGAAGGGGAACCTGCTAAATATTTAAATAATACTCCAAAATCACGTACATGCAGTTGTTGTCTTAATAAATAAATGTACCAGGATAGTGTAACCGGTAGGCTGCAGTTGGCTAGCGGCCAGACGTAATGGCCCGATTCGGCCGCTTGCCTACGATTATTTATTTCAACTAGATATCATTTTACGCTTCTTAAATACAAAGAAGATTTCACAAATTATGATGATTTACTGAGTTGTAAATTATTTTAAAGCTTTTGTATATTAATTATAATGTTTTTATAATATAAATATATAAATTCTTAGCCTTTCTTGATTTAAGAGTAGAGATGTGTATGGGAGTTAGATGAACACAATTACTATTTTTTCTTTCATATCTACAAACTTGAACGGCGCCTGGCTAAGACCTGGAAGAAATTTGGTTGAAATTTTGTGCTGCAAGATTATGCAACGTTACCTTAGTGCCTTTTATAGCTTAAAAAATCGTGGCTGATTATTTTCGTGTCGACTTCATATTACAGAATTTCAAAAAAAAAAATTAACGAAGAAAAATTAAGAAGCAACGGTAAATTAAAAGCAAAGTCAAAGTAATAATAGATATAGATAAGATGAGAAAAATAAGCGATTTCTAAACTTTAATCAATTCTTAAAAGATATAAGAAAATTTACAATTGTAACTGTCTAAAGTTAACTGGGTACATGACATTTTTATTGACATAATTGGCTATAAAAATTTCCAAGAAATTTTATCAATATCGAAGTTTGGCATGTAATTTTCATTCTAATTGATCTTATTTGAGCTTTTCCCAGCTTCTTTTCCAGCACTCAAGATGAATGGGTATTCATAATTGTATTACTCAAAATATAATCTTCCTCATACCATAAAAACTGCTATACAAATAGCTTGGATAATAAAGTTGGAGTTACAAATATTGAGTGACATTCACGTACAAGTTCATATTTGCATTAATTATACTGTATAATGATTTTAGAATTGAAAGCAATATGTGTTTATTAATAGCTGTTTTGCGGTACTATTCTAAATTAGTTTGGGAACACCATTCATTTCATCAAAGTTTTACAGTTTGACACATTCATTAAAGTTGAGTTACATTACGCCAGGATGATTTAGTGGCCTTATAGCTTAAATGTTCTATATATTATAATATGTAACTGACAGTTTATATTAATATGTCATATTGTTATGTCATAATGTTAAATTTGTAATAAAAGTGGCAAAAGGAGGATAATCGCCGCTACAAGATGGCGGACACGCCATTTTGTAGCGGCGGCTATCTTTTATTTCTTATATTCAAAGAACGAATAGAAAAGCAATGATCGCTATTATAATACTAAATACACGTGACATTGGCGAAATAATTAGTGCTCAACTGGCACGCTCGAAACGCCATATGATAAGAACCAAACCAAAACCAAAATGGCAAAAGAGGCTTATTTTTTATCTGTCATCAATTAAAATGTAGGGAGTGAATGTTTATAACTATAGTGACTTATTTAACCATGCTTATGTTTATGTTAAGAAGAATATAAAAGGAGAAAAATATTTTTAGTTAAGTTTTAATCCACATAAGGAGGATAGAGACTATAAATAGTTGCTTAGTAGGCAGAGAAGTATGAAATTTAGCAGTACTAAAGTTTATATGAAGAATGAGTGCCGAAAGTCAGTATTTTTTAAAATAATGCATTAATTTCTAAGGCATTATTACACATTACATTAAATTAATAAAGCAAATAGCTTACTTGTCACTCTAGTACTAATAAAAACAATAACCTTGAGGACTTTAACTACTTATAATTGTTTTAAAAGTTTAAATTTGAAGTTGGAATTGTATTGAAATAAAATCATAAGTAAACTTAATTTATAGAAACCAAAAATTTCAGTTCACTGGATAAACTGCGGTTAAGAGCGATTACGACCGAATGCAAATATTCATTTGTGGTCAAGAGACTTATGGGATTTCATAAAATATTAATTGCTTTGTAATACATTTCATCTATTTTTACATTTAACATTTTAAACTAGCTATTGTTGTCTTGTAATACTTGTTATATAAACGCTAAATGCATACTGAATATCGTCTATATAGATAACATAGGTTAAAACTAAATTATATTAATTTTATTACTCTAGGAAAAATTAAGTAGAGAAATGAGGAAAAAAAGGTCGAAATTCTGCGGGGCGGTACTGAAATGGCGTATTTGTCTACCAGACCAGGAAAACATCAATCAATACAATGTCCATATGACTGATGATGAACTTGTATGTGAAAGAAAAACGTTCTATCCATTTTTATGAAAATTATGTGTGCAGAGGAGTGTGAAATTTGGTACAGTTAAAGTTTATATGAAGAGGAAGTGTAGGAAGTTCAATATTTTGGATAGTAATGCATTAAACATAAATGATATTTATAAAGTAAATATTAAATCCCTTTCTTTTTGTTTTTGACATACACTTTTGTATAAAGTGCGATATACGTTGCTAAGGTATCGCGTATTTTACACATTGACGGGTGCTACTAGCAAATCAAAACGACACTTTATTCGGAGTTATAATTTGTTTATGACCCTACCTAAATCTGAGGAATTTTAAAATATTTTTATAAAGTAATTAAGTAAGTATTATTCTTTCTTATATTTCTTATTACTGTTTAGAAATCTTTCTAATAAATATTGTAAGAACCGTATACACATTTCGACCTGAACGAATAATGAAACGCTTAATTGGCTAGAGCACTTGGACAATATCCAAAAGGCGCGACTTCAAATTCTGCTACGTTGAAGATTTTATATGAAAATTTAATATAAATATATAAGACTTCGGCAGAATTAACTAATAAAACAAATATTTAACATGAAATCTATAAGGTTTCAACTTAAAGAGATACAAACATTTACTTTTTTTAAAAATAGATTCAGAAGATAAAGAAGAGATAGATAAAGTTAAAATAAATTCCCCTTTTTTTTTGCTGTAATTATATATTTAAAATTTATTTCATTTCCTAGGCCTTAAATGTTATTAGAATGTTTCCAAAAAAACTATTTAAGGCGTACTATTCTTGTATTACAACGCTAGGCGAGACGAGTTGGTGATTCGCACGCGATAGGCAGTCATTAATTAGAACCAACACGCGCACAGATCGCTTTCAACACACGAACACAAGTCCCGATTACATCGATCAAATAAATAAAAGATTCTATCAACTGTAATGTACTATTTACTATGTTAACAGTATTGTACTATTAAATTGTTCACTATTCTATATTAGATTTAAGAAAATATTTTTTTTATTTACTTTTTAATGACTTGGGCACAAAAGACAAGCATATTAAAGTATTTTTTATTAATAATTATTATTGTATAGCATTACGGTAGTAATAAAAAAATATTAGGTATTGTAAACATTGCACGTTTCAGTCTTAGTTACATAATATAAAACATAAATGAATTTATTTTTTTACTTTTACTTTACTTTAGTTTTTTAGCAATTAATTTCAGAAATAACTTATGATTTATGTACAACTTGAGCAAATCTTAAGAAACAAATGGAAATTATTATTAAAAATACCTGAAAATCATTTGATTACTTTCTTTTCATTCATGTAGTTTTATATCTTGATCTTTGAAATAAATAGCTATTCGCTATACCAAGCAAAGATTTCCATTATACCTATATAGGTATAATAAAAAAATGAAGACTTATTTAATGTTTATATGTATTTACATAAACTCTTGAATCGAGAAAAAGGCGCCGAGGCTATATCTCCTATACAAATGTTTGTAAAGATCTGGGATCAAAGAAATTTATATGAATAGTGCTTATGTTGACTGATGAATAGCTGTGAAGTCACTTAGGATAATTGACTGGGTACGATACGATAATATCGGTGGTATATATAAATATGATATTTTATTCTGTGTATAATACATATAAAATTTAGCATATGATTTAGTTAATCAAGGCCTTTATAACGATTTAGTCTTTACGTAAATGAGTTTCATTGTTTATTTTGTACCAATAGAAGGAAAATATTATAAGAAAGTGTTATAAGTGGGGAACGAAATTGTTGAAAGAAAACGGAGTGTCTTAACACTAGGTTTTCTGAAGTGGAGCTTAAGTGAAACCAAAAAAAAACAATCATAAGAAAGTATCGTAAAGGAAGATTACAGAACTTTTTATCTGTGTAAAATTATTTGCTAATTAATAATTGTTTACCAAACAAAGAACAATCGATAACTGGCTACATTTGTACTCGTAAAGAAACGTTGACGTTGCAAAATAAACAGGAAAACCGACGAATAGAACATTCCATTAACTACTCAAATAATGAGCTTTGTTTTTAGAAGCATAATAGATATACGGATTTATACATATCAGACATTTATACGGGTTTTCTTTGAATTACGCATTGTAGAGATGTTTTAACCTTTTTTCTTTATTTTAACCACGAATGAAAAATCTCTTACGTAAAGTGTATTAAGCAATCAAACAAATAAAATATTCTTATATAAAACAATATTTGCTATGGCAACAAATCAATAGCCTGTACCTGTCTAATGTATTTTACATTTTTATTATAAACGACCATCACGTCTTATAATCAGATTATTCCTAATAGAGAATAGTAGTACAGGTTCTGAACTCCAAATTCATTTCTTCATACATCAAATCCATCTTTTAGATTTTTCAAATTATTAATTTAAATTTCATATTTCCATATTAATTTTATATCATCTTATTAAAAAAATATATTGATTAGGACCAATTTAAAATTAAAAAAAATAATTGGAAGTTAAAATCTGTAATCTATATATTTTTTGAAAATTAATAAGCTTGAGGCATTTGAGCGTTTCATTCAAACATTCATTTTACAAATATGTATTTTTGTTTAATTAGCGTGGTGTTTAGATTTGTTAAGTATGATTTGTTTTAATATAAATTAATTAAAAATATGGAGGCATTGCGCCACTCAGGCGGAACTCAACGCCGCGCTTTGCCTTGTTACCAAACCCAAGAAATGGAAATACTAAATTTTTACATTTCCTGTAGTGGGAATCGAACCCACAACCTGTCGCGTTTACAGTCGCACGCTTGTGCCTCTCCGCCACGAAAATTGTTGAAAGAGAATGGAGTGTCTTAACACTAGGTTCTCTGGTTCCCTCTGCCTACCCTGCAATATGCGGGTTACAGCGTGAAGTTAAAAATATGGAGAATTAACTATCACAATATAAACTTGCACATTATGTTAACTGTTTAAACTACATTATTTTTGTTAACAATAGAACCAAAATATTTGAATTGGTGTTTAAATATAATCGAAACATCTCAGCTGAGGTAAGATTTGCGTGGCAGCGTCAAGTGTAATAAATGTCTCTTGAAGCAGTCCTTTGTTCTTGTGTTGATAGAGCTGCGTTGCAACTCGATTCTAGAGTGATATTCCTAAATTGATTTTGAAGTTGAATGAAACTTATTAACTTCTGTATACAATATACATATGTTTTGTATCCAGATGCATCTTGTTTTATAAAATCGTTGTACAATTTAACACATAATTTAATATTGATTAAAATAGCTTTTCGTATTTTAAGAGTGAGTCTTGGTATCTTAATATTGAAAATAAATAATGTACGTATGTAACAATTCATTTTTTTCAAAATAAATAATGTACGTACGTAACAAATCATTGCGTCTTGAGTGGCGGAACTCAACGCCGCGCTTTGCCTTTTTACCAAACCCAAGAAATGAAAATAATAAATTTTACATTTCATGGAATGGGAATCGAACCCATAACCTGTCGCGTTTACAGTTTGCGCCACGACAGGCAACAGATAATTTTATAATTTCAATATTTTTGATTTGTCAGTTTTATGTAGATTTATGTAGACAAACCAAGTACTTATATGTATCAGATTTGAAGCAACATATAGTGTATATTTAGCTGAATAATCATGATTGGCCAGGCTAGATGCGGTAACTCTTTTGTGTTTCACCGCTTTTGTTCTATGAGGTCACAATAATAGAATATATACAAATCTGTTAAGCACGGGAAACGTTGCCAGTTCCGCAGGGAAATTTCCGTTCAGAGATATTTTCCAAATAAATGTGAATAAATAGGGCTTGCGAGATTAAAAGCGGGCTCGTTGATATATTGTAGGCGTTGCCGCATTCTTGGGTACGAGACTTGGGTCACGAAATCCAAACGGCAAGTAAAAAATACCCGAATAGTTCTCTTGATTTGTAATAGTTATTTTTTAGGCTGCCATGTATATAAAGCAAAACGACGGAATCAGTAGAAAAGCTTAATTTATATAACTATTAAGTAATATATTTTAAAATAACAATATCTATATAAAACTTAAAAATAATGAAGTTATAATCTATAAGCAAATTTTGAATACAATCAATGTTTGCAAGCAATAGAGTTATATTGAAAGTTCAGCCTAAAGTACGTTAATTAAAGGCTTTTTCACCAAAGCCCTATGAAGAACTTTGTAAAAATTGTTTCTTCAGGGTAGAAAGACTTTATGAATGCGACTGTCTACTGAGCAGCTTGCATTCACGCTTGACCTAATTAACGTTTCATTTCTTTATATGAATGATTCTTATATTCACTAATTACTTTATACGATGATGCAGAAACTCGAAACTGACTATATATTTACTAAAAAAATATATTTAAAAAATATGGAACTAAAAACTTTATAAATTTAAATATGATCCTCACGATTTTCTTGTTTTATCATATAAAGATTAGGAGTGCGACTGATCAATTATTTTTTGTATACTTTGAATGTTATGACCTGAGTTAAAAATATTACCATCGTATCTAGTATAAATATTTTTTTGAATAATTTAAGCAGGTATGTTTAAAAAAACATATTTCCAATATTTTCAAACATATATTTTAATATTATTTATATATTTTAAGTACTCTTAGCATAGTTCTTGTACAATTCATGTCGCATTGAGTGGTACAGGACAGTGCTTCCAGATATGATTTTTATTTGCAATAATTTATTTTTGCAAGAAAAATCTGTACACACAGTCTATTATATGTGATGATTTTAAATTCAATTTTCTATAGGAAGATGAATTACATATGCCTCAGTAATGTATGACTATATCTATTTTAGTAAACTGATTCGATTTACTTATATATAACCTACAATTTAGGGAAGTTCGGTATCGTGTTTAGCCAATTAAAGTTCGTAATTCGTAGCGATGGGCGCTTAACTAATAACCTGTTATTAGATCTAAATCGGTGAGATACACCCATTTCCCCTTATCAGTTGTAGTAAACCTTGTTATATGAAACTTCTAACGTTTTAATTACTAAAGTGTATTTTTAAAAAAAATCTTTAATCTTTTTTTGTATACTGCTAAGTAGAGAGAGTTTATTGACACAGGTATATTGTCAATTTTTGAGGTTGATCCATGTTTGAGGTTGACTGGTCCTATTTATTCCTTGTATCAAAATATATTATATATCTACCTACATGCATCTATGTTAATAATTTTATGTAAAACATTTTATAGATCTATGTGTATTTAACCGATTACCCAAGAAGTTTGGATATTCTTGTTGTCCCACTTGTATTTCGAAGAGGAATTTTCCGTGGCTCCTACGGTTACCATTTGCTTGATCGTGAGAAAAGCTTACTTTCATATATTTTTATTAAAATAACAAAAAGAAACATATGTTATGTCTATAAACATGTGAATTACTGCTATGTACTGTAAAATTATTTTTACAAATACTGCTATCGAGGCGAAACTAAGTCTTTGACCACGGGTGACGTTGTGCAAGAAAGGTCTTACCTCCAACCATTAAAAATATCGTTACAGTACTTTTGTCGCAGTAAATATTTCTGATATAATAAATATTCGGGTTCAACTAATGTAAGTTTTAAAAAGAATTTCACAATACAATGTTTTGCAAAAATATTAAGAAATGTCAAAACAACCAACCTACTGTGTATTAATTATTTGTGGAATTTTCATGTACTACCTTAATGTGATCCCCTCTTAGGACGGCGCGTAGGATGATTTTTAGGCGCGTAGGGCGAATTAAGATCACTTGCAGAACTCAAAATAATTTTTTGATCTAGAATCACATTGGAAGTAAAATAAATGCTTATTAAATATTAATATGAAATTTGAAATATCTAAAATCATCGTCACATAATATAACATCATTCTAAAATAAATATATTTTTTTATTTAACAACGACGTATATTAAATTCATCACTACTAGTGTGACAAACCTTTATCACTTAAACGCTAGCTACGAGTGCAATATTCAGTGTTCTGAAAAAAGTTTTGTTATAAATATTTATTACTTACAATATACAGTCTAAAACCTTCCTCAGTATCTAGAGGGAGCTTAAATTATTTTGTTCATGCTATAATTTCCTTGTATCTGTCGCTTACGAAGTTCCCAAAGGCGAGGCGACGTCTGCCATATATCAGCAAGACCGCTTTTAATCTCGCAAGCCCTATTTATTCACATTTATTTCAAATATATTTTCCCCACGGAATGAACGTTAGTCGTCCCCTGCTTAACTGATTTGTGCCCCCTTTGTATTGCGGTTATAGGTATTCTACACTATGATTTTATATTTGCATAATATTTACATAAGTATGAAAAATAAAATGCATTCCACGTCATTGTAACTTGGGGAAGTGTTTGTATTCGGCAGATACTCTCGATAAAAGTGGCTTAATATATTCTTACTTGATATAAAATTAAACTTCTTTTCCCCACCTTATATATATCTTCCGTTATATCTGTGTAAACTAAAATAAATATTTATATGTAGCTTTTGGACTTAAAATTCGTTATTGAATTTCAAATACAGTATTTTATATATCAAAACATTTTCACTAATTATACAAACAATACAATATATAGGTAATATATTATGTTGCTTAGTTTAAATGACAACCTGTCCTTTATTCAAACTGTTCTGAAATGTTACGGCAAGAACATTCGAATACGAGAATATTCGAAAACGTCCCCATCAATCTTTAGTAATCAGCTAGTGGCTTGTCGGTTAGTGTTAATGATGGAGGGCGTTTCCGTTTATGCGGTTAAACTACAGCTACAGTTACTATTATAGAACATTTGTTGATTTTTTTTGTAAAGATATCATTGTTTATTTGAATAATTTGTATAAAAATAAATATTTTCGTATTTATTCTTTAAAAATTGAATAAATTAAAGTATTAGACAAAACAAAATACTGGCTGTATGAGTTCTTGGTAATCTATGGGAAACGAAATTAAAAAAAAAAACAAACGGGAGTTTGGCGGGAACATTATACGAACAGACAAAACATTTGAATCACTACATGTTTAAGCATTACAATTTATAATTAGGTATTACGTATATTTATCATTTAAAAACAACGGAAACTGAAAATACTTTTAAATATTATTGTAGTAGTAATCGTGGCTGATAAGGTTACTATTACTATAAAAGTTACAAAAAGAAAAAGCAGAATTTTTAATAATAAAATAACTGGCGAAAACTGAACAAACTGCCTCGCCTGTTCTTTGGCCAGCTGATGGCCAGATGGTGTTGCCAGCCGGGACTTATACACTTCTAATGCGATATCTTACAAGAGTAAGTCCTGGTGGGTGCTGATTCTGACAGGTTCCCAGATGCCAAGCTTCTACGCCGACCTTATTTGTGAGTTTTCTTTGACAACATCTTTAATATTTGATTAAAATAAATTGTATGTGTTTGATATTATTGTCATTTTTAATCATAAATAGTCGACAAAGTTTCAATTTATATCTACTCAGAATATAAATTGAAACTATGTTTTTTTTTTATATTGACGCTTCCATTTCTTATATT
The DNA here is from genome assembly GCA_033558755.1 of Philaethria dido. Taxonomy (NCBI): domain Eukaryota; kingdom Metazoa; phylum Arthropoda; class Insecta; order Lepidoptera; family Nymphalidae; genus Philaethria; species Philaethria dido. The sequence continues at coordinate 268,241 of JAKGSA010000534.1, forward strand.
AAAATACGCAAACAGAATAATAAATTATGTTTTTTTTAATAAACATCTATTCAGTAATGTATGTTCATCAATAAAGCTGACATCATTCCACGGTGAGCTCGTTCGAAGAATTCATTATTTAAGGATTGAAATTGTGACAACCTGAAAATTGAGACCACAATAAATAGTACATTTGTTAGAATTATACAAAAATATTTTAAATTTGTCATCTAATACCAAGAGAGTACTTTCAATGCAAAGTGGAGCACCACCAAAGACGACAAAAAACTTTTTGAGCTACTTTAATATTGGTAGCAATTTTCTCAGTCGCCTAAGAAATTGTTTGTATTGAAACATTGACCGAGAAAATTGCATATAAAGGTAAATTAAGTTCAAAAGTTTTATATTCTGATAAAAATATATTTTTATCAGTATAATATATTATTAATTTTAAAAAATTCTAAGAGTAACGAAAGAAAATTTTATTTATATTTTGAAAATTAATTATAGAATAGCTAACATATTTCTTGAATATATCATCTATGATTTGATTGATTCTTTGACATTGAAGTTTAAATTAAGAACAATTAAGAACAATTGAATGGTTACAACTCGATTGAAAAACTAAATTAGCTGTTCTATGTATTATTAAATACTGGTAGACATGTAAAATGCAGGTTGCCGTAGCAATGAGTATGTCATTTTATAAAAAGTATGCCAAAAGCTAACTTAAATGAAAACATTCTATATAAATACAACTCAACCTAGGTCTCTCGGTGCATTGCTTACCGTGAAAGGTTAAAAAGACAATGTGTGTGCTAAGGCTACTAACTCGTCATCTTCTATATTAGAATACATTTATTTATTTCATTGGTGTAATTCTGAAAATTAGAGTTCCCGTTGACGTGTTAACGCGTTGTCTATCAATGTATATGTCACTTTATATAAACATGCATGTCAAACCATGGTAGTGTGTGTAACGTTTATTTTATTAATTTATAATAATATATTTTTTATGCATTATTTCAAAAAGATATTATCATTGTGCACTCCTTCGCTATATAAACTATAAGTGTACGAAGTTTCTTTCTTGTGCGTCCACATAATTTTCGTAAAAAGGGATCCGAAATTTTTCCTTCACGTATTAATAGATAGATAAGGTACTCCATCTAACTTTTAACTTATTTTACATCATAATTTAATAAATTATAAAGTAAAAAAAAGTATATACAAAAAATAATTTTCATTAAGGGCATTGAATTGGTCAAACAATTGCTAGCTACGTTAGGCAACGTGTTCTCTTAATGAACTAGACAAAACAGATTTTTAGCTCTATTGTTTAATTCAATTCTACACAGAAGATGTAATCACTAGTATTTTGCTTTGCACAGAAATTTCTTGATAAGGTAACGAAATTGAAAGTAATCTTCTTTTTAATTTGAGTTAAGTAACGATATGCACAAAACTTTAGAATTAGTTCTCGCTATTTCGTATATTCTAAGAACGAGCTGTTAGTATAAGCTGCTGATTACTTGGTAATATACAATAGCATTTTTTGATGAAATCAGAATAAATACTAAATAATACTTTTTTTGAGTTAAACAAATATTTTATTTTCATCGAACAAAAGTCCCCACTAAATATTTTTATTCTGTTTGAAATTAAATAGAAGTAATTAGATTTATGATGATTATTATATATATGTTTTTTAAAACATAAAACCATTTTTAATTTAAGAGTTAGAGAAGTTATTTGAAATGCCGCCTTGATTGTCTTATTATTGAAGAAAAAACTATTTTAATTATTTTAAAAATATTTAGCATAAAATTTTACTTCTTTTTCACTAATTATTACAATTATTTTTAATTTTAACATGATGACGAATGACATATATCGTTTAAAGCTGCGAAACGCAATTAAAGTTACACATAAAAATGTCTGTGCTCTCAGCTTGAAAACTAGAACAGATGTTTTTGCAGTAAGTAGATAACTCGTTAATGTTCGACATAGTTCTCTGAGGGTCCATTAGTGCATTCTCTTTATTATATTCTTAATTTAGTTCATTGTATTTTTGTTTTATTTTATTTTTATTTAGAAGATTATCTTGTTTTTAAACAATGGTAAGAATGCTAAAAAAATAATTTTAAGCATTTTACATTAGGTGAACCTAACTTTGTGCCTGTCGTGGCGCAGAGGCACAAGCGTGCGACTGCAAACGCGACAGGTTGTGGGTTCGATTCCCACTCCAGGAAATGTAAAATTTAGTATTTTCATTAATTGGGTTTTGTAATAAGGCAAAGCGCGGCGTTGAGTTCCGCCACTCAACACGCAATGCCTCAATTCGGCGGAAAGTGGGGAACGGAATTGTTGAAAGAGAATGGAGTGTCTTAACACTAGGTTCTCTGGTTCCCTCTGCCTACCCTGCTAATGCGGGTTACAGCGTGAAGTTAAAAAAAAAAACTTTGTGGCTTTTGTGATCAAAGGAAAAATCTTTGTTAAAAATAATAATTTTTCGAATGGTGAATCAGAAATTTTCGCGTCCAATAATTTGTAAACAATTGTTTTTGTAACCATAGCAGATCATCTTAGAATTCAGTTTTCGATACGGTTTATTCTCTATTTCAGACGGTAAATGTATGGGAAAATCTGAAATTAAATTGTAGGCTAAAGTATATTATGTAATTTCTGAACTCCTTTTATTTTCTTTTTTAATACAAGACGTAGATAGTACTAGTATTGAATTTATTTGGTTTTTGTATGGTCATAATATAGATCATAAGCATCAATTATTAGTGTGGATTTTTATTAACTTATTAATTTTGTTTACCTTTAATCACTGAAAAATTAGAACACATATGTTACTTTGAAGAATTGTTGACAATTTTCTTCAGAATTTAATTTTGCGTAAATTTAATAAGCAATTTGTCATTATCAAGGTTCTCTTCATATATAATTTTAGGTGATGAGGGACTTGAGTGCGTCGTTGGTTCTTTAATTAAGATTGATGCTCTCCCATCAGTATCACACTTTCTTCTACTTAAAATTCTGAATGAATAATCAAAAGGCATTAACTTTTCCCTGTTCTCGTTCTTAATGTTTTATTAATTATTTTACTAATGTAGATATTATGTAAATATGTGTGTACTTACTATGTGCATATTTTTTAGATATATACGTCTAGAAAGACCTGTCGTGGCGCAGAGGCAAAAGCGTGTGTCTGTAAACGCGACAGGCTGTGGATGCGATTCCCACGCCAGGAAATGAAAATATGAAATAATATTTGGTATTTTAATTTCCTCGTTCTGGTAACAAGACAAAGCACGGCGTTGAGTTCCACCACTCAGCACATAATGCCACGTAAATAAAGTGGGGAACGGAAATGTTAAAAAGAGAACGGAGTGTCTTAATACTAGGTTCCCTGTGCCTATACTATGTGCTTCTATATAGCCTGAAGTTAAAAAAATATATATGTCTTTAATAAAAATATATTTAATATGTTATCAAAAAAGCCATATAAGGATATTAGTTAATATAAAAATACTTTTCTTGTTTTTTTTGTTGTAAATTAACTAATATTGTCAGCACTCATATGTAATTAATAAGTAAGTTCGGCAAGAGAGGCAAGAGGAGACTTCCGTTGACCTTCGAAAACATAATATCAAGGATAAGGGAGGCAGGTCACGTAAAATGTATGAGGACCACCCGGAGGGCATGTATGAAAAGGATAATGATTGTGAACGAGGCGAAAGAAGTATGCGTTTTGCGCTCCGTTCTCTCTGACTACCCCGCTAGGGATAAAGCGTGAAGCTAAGTAAGTAAGTAATTAATAAGAACTGTAAATAAAAGACACCAAAGTCCTTATCAAATCCGTTTCTCCAGTTGCTTCCTTTGATTTGTTAAATAAGGTTAAGTTGGTATTAGTTTCCACTTACATAATTTTAAACTGAAAATATAAATACTTACTTACTTAACTTCACGCTTTATCCCTAGCGGGGTAGTCAGAGAGAACGGAGCGCCAAACGCTAAGGTCCCTGCATACTTCTTTCGCCTCGTCCACAGTCAATAAATAAAATATATTAAATTATTTTTACTATAAACTACTACATATTATAACTGCCTTATTCAACAAAGCTTCGAAATGAAGTTTGTCTGAAATGTTCCCGTAAATAAATACATATATATTAAAACAATAGAACGTTAATTCATAAATTAAGCAATCAATATATGATTGTTCCGGTTATATAAAAAACAAAAAATGACTACTTAGTAGAGAATTTTTGAATTAATACAAATACGTTTTTTTTTTAATTTGTTACTGTTTATTAACGCCGGTCGTGGCGCAGAGGCACAAGCGTGCGACTGTAAACGACAGGTTGAGGGTTCTTCTCCCACTCCAGGAAATGTCAGTATTTTTATTTCCTGGGTTTGGTAACAAGGCAAAGCGCGGCGTTGAGTTCCGCCACTCAGCACGCAATGCCTCAATTCGGCGTAAAATGGGGAACGGAATTGTTGTAAGAGAACGGAGTGTCTTAACATTAAGTTCTCATGGTCCCTCTGCTTACCCGTGTATACGTGGGATACTGAGTGAAGTTAAAAAAAAATATAATTTCAATGAGACACGCTTTATTCAATTACTTTACAAGAACAACAAAACGCTTTCGTCACGGCTGGCACTCAGCTCTTGTTTTAGCAGTGTTGTGCTATTACGATTTTTATTTCAATGTGAATTGTGCGCATGGTGATTATGCAAATTTGGACACCCCCAGTGCGGATCACATAAATCGTTTCATATTTTATTACATTTCTGCATAATATATATTGTGTAAGCCAGCCATCACTCACAGTAGCGCAAAAGGTGGCTACTCATTTGACAGATGATTTGTTTCCTTTGCCACTTTTCTAAGCTGGCAAAAGTAATGAGTATAATTTAAAAGAATAAGCTAATAAACCATTTTTAGAGATAAGCTGCAATTTGTTTGCTGTGATTTGAATATTTTTGGTTTTATTTTTTCACGAATATAAAAATAATGTTTACATATTAATATAAATATAAAAAAAATATTTGGTAAAAAAACGAAGTTTCATTTGGTTCTAGTAGAAAGCTAGTTAATTATATAGCAAGTAATATCTTATAAAGACGATGTAAAATCCACAAAGAAAGCTACCGCAAATAGCAATTTGCATTCTGTTAGGGGCGTAGAATTGGCGTTTAACTTCAGACACTTCATTGCATTCAAATGGCTCGTTTATAATTTAAATTTGAAGCTATAATATATGTAGGTTTATACATACATATGTATGTGAGGCCTCTACTGATATTTACTTATTTGTAACATGTATGTTTTGTGAAAATTACTACAAATATTGTCTGACCAATACTACACTTCCTTCAATCAGAAAGATATATTTTAAATATCCTGTAAGTGAAATTTTTACCAACAATCTATGAGTTTTATGATGATTTTGACTCTTGGCTTTTTTTGTTTTGAAAAAATAAGTATGACTCTATCTATCCATCTATAGTCTTAGTTTATATTTATGTTTATCTTGATTTCATAACTAATATCAAGTTTTTTTATATGTTTTTTAATAACTAGCGTTTATATAATAACTAGCTTTCCGTCCGCTGTTTCGCCCGCGTGGAATTCGGTTATATCGCGCGACATAGTAAGGAGTAGCCTATAGTCTTTCCCAAGGTTATTCGTCATGTCTTACATGGTTTTATGTTTGATAATAAGGAACTTCCATACAAACTTTCAACCTCTATTTCAATTTCTTGTACCATTTTTTCGTGACAAAAAGTATTCTATGTCCTTTCCCAAGTTCAGTTCTATCTTCATACTAAATTTCATCAAAATCAGTTCAGTGGTTTAGGCGTGAAAGCGTAACAGACATACAGACAGACAGACAGAGTTACTTTCGCATTTATAATATTAGTAAGGATTATATGTATATCTATTATATATATTAAAGTTATATAATATATGCGCATATAACATGTTACGTAATTTCAGTTAGGTACAATGTAAGTGATCCGTCCCTGGCTCTAGTTCATTCTATCATAAATTATGTTGTCTCTATAGTAATTGATATATGATAGTTCGGCGGCTGCTTGGCTCTGCCAAACACTAATAGCTAATATTGACATCTATATTACAGACGCAGAAAGCTTTGTTAATAATCATCACTACGCAAATGTAGTTTACTTGATAATTACGTTTCATTACAACATTACTGTTAAATTATATGCTATATATTTCCTGTAGGAGGAGAAAAATGAGGAGTTAGTTGGATTGTTTTTTTTATAGGGATTCACCACATAACTTTTTACTAGGTCAATCAATTTTGATATTTTTTTTTATATAATAGTTAGTGCTTGTTATTTTGTCCCATTTAAATATATATTAAAGATCTTACGAGTAGATTTTGAGTAATAATGAAACTTTTTAGTATATTTTATTTAAAGTCGGTTGTCTTTTTTTGTTAAGATCTTAATCATTTTATTCTCATCTTTATGGGTTTATTTTATATGAAATATATAAAAAATCAATTTGTTTTGGCAAAACAGAAAGTATGTAGTATTTTTTTTCGATTAATTGACCATGTTATGTTTTATCGATAAAAATATTTAACAAACTCGTGTCATGCTTATTAAACTTACCTACTAGACTTACATATGTCTAGGTTATTTTATGAATTTGAATCAATTAAACACCAATTGGCATAAATAAATAAACATTATAGAACTTGACTGCGGACACTACTTTATATGATTTATAGGAGTCAATTTTATTTTGTATTATTTTGACGCTTCGATATTTTTTTTATTGATCAAAGGTGGCAAAAGAGGAGAAACAGACCACCTGATAGTAAGTGGTTACCTTCGCCCATAGACAACACTGCATTTACAACACCTCTGGTGTTGTAAATGCATTGCCAGCCAGAGGGTAGATGGAAGGGGAGGAAACCATGTAGTTGCCGCGGCAGTCAAGGTGGGAATAGGGAAAACCCGGCTTACATATCATCGAATCGGAACACATCATTAGATATTTGGCGGGTCGTCTTTGACATGATAGTGGTTGCCAGCCAGTCGGAGGATGAACCTCCTACCACTAGTTTAGGATACTGGGTGACCCGCCTCTTACGGGACGCTACCCAGCGGCGGAGGGGAATAGTATTCTAACCCCGTAATTAATAATTAATATTTAATATGTTCATTTTCTCGCCCTGGTAACAAGACAAAGCGCAAGATTGAGTTCCGCCTCTTTAAACGGAATGCCTCCATTCAGCGGAAAGTGGGGAACGGAAATCTCAATAGAACGCAGTGTCTTAACATTAAGTTCTCAGGTTCCCTTTAACTAACCCGCTATATGCGGCATACAGAGTACAGGTAAAAAAATGCGTTGCGAAATATTTGACGATTACATAAAATAAGTTAGTAATCATATTGCGCTATAACTTTGTTCTAATGAATGAGTTGTACTGATGTCACTCAGCATAGAGCTCTTTCCGACTAATGAAATTGCTGCAAAGATGCGAAGCCTGATGTAGATTATACGTTAATTTAGAACTGACTTTACGAGTTTTAAAGCTTTGAGAATGTAATGTCACTTGTTTTGTATTTCAACCAGTTTCCCTACAGTAATGACAGTATTTTTAATTATAAACAGTTAAAAGATTTAAAATTGTAAAATACAATCTAATCCACTAAATACAATAAGATCCTTAAATTGCTTAAAGTGCACAGTCCAGACATTTTCTCATAAAAAAATGGTCTCACGTGTTATCGTTTTACAAGTACATATTATGTTTTAATTATGCAATTAGCTCGCTAAAGAAAACAGAAATATAGAGTAACCTAATAAAGTCTCTGGTAACACAAAGCGACGCGACGACTTCTATCACTTAGTATGCAATGTGTGGAATTTTGGTAGAAAGTGGGAACGGAGTGTCTCAAAATTAAGTAGGCTGAGAATTCGTCTCACATCATTATAATACACCACACCATTATAATATTTTTGGTATAATTAAAGAACGCTGTGCTGTATCACGAAGTTCTGCCCCCCTACTGAGAAGTCGATGAGATTCATAAAAGTAATAAAATATATTTTGTATGTGATAAATAAAAATATTTACATTTTGCAAGTAGAAGTTACTGAATGTACAATATATTTCTATTCGCTTTTGCCAGTGGTTGCTTCAATTAAACACGACCATTAACCGCCCGCTTTATTTGCCACATAGAGCGGAATAACATTTTAATTGTAAATTTGAATAGACATGGCTTATCATGATCTGCAGTTTACTCGACTTCATAATAGGTGCAACTTCACTGAAAGGCCCTGAAAATAAAACAGAACGTGATAAATCCTTTTAGTTCAACATTATCCGATTACTATATAAACCAAAATGAAAATGTTATAACGAAATTATATTGCGTATTTTAAGTTCCCTTAAGTTGTAAGTTTAATTTACTCTGTTTAATTTTTTTAGCTTCACGCTGTATCCCGCAAATAGCAGGGTAGGCAGAGGGAACCTGAGAACCTAGTGTTAAAACACTTCCCCACTTTCCGCTGAATTGAGTCATTGCGTGCTGAGTGGCGGAACTCAACGCCGCGCTTTGCCTTGTTACTCTGTGAGTGAATGTCTAGACACTCCGTTTACAGCTTTTCGCCCGAATTTGAGACATTACGTGTATAAAATTTGTTAACTTGATCTTTAAATTTATTGTTTTTTTTATAAATGTGTATATTATGTTCTTCAAAATAAAATTTATAATATACAATAATATTTGTCATCAGTTAGGTAAAAAAATCGACTACCGGCTACAACTTCTATTCAATTTTGGTAACCATCAGTCGTAAATTATAAAGATAAGTTATATTAAGAAAAGGTAAAAGGTCAGTTTAGCTTGAATCAAGAATTAAACAATATTCACGGCATATGCCAATGGTATTAGTGGGAATAACCACAGATCGAGTTCGAGGCTATGTGTGGCAATTATTGTGTTCGATTTCCCGCCTAATAGACCTGGCTTGTGGAGCATGCTCGGAGACTCGAACGTTATTGCGTTTCGTTTTAGTACCATTACTGAATATTATCATGGAGAAATTTTTATAGTTACTCTATTCAACGTGTAATAAAGGATTAAAATATGTAAATTAATACATTTTTATATGTAAAATAATTAGGATTTTGTATAATACTAGCTTTTACATGCCGCTTTGTTCGCGTTCATATCCTTAAATGATTGTCAATGATTATCAAAAGTAAATGAAATTCAATTTCATTCAACAAAGTAAAAATATGTTTTAATGGCGTTGAATAAATTCAGTCGTTCGTTAATTATATTGTCTTCTGTCAATTTCAATAATTTGTTGACTGATGTCGTTCAAATAATACATTTTTTTTAAAACGCGTTAATAAAAATATGTGCCTACCTACCTACCTAACTTCACGCTTTATCCCTAGCGGAGTAGTCAGAGAGAATGGAGCGCCAAACGCTACGGTCCCTATTTCACGTAGTTATCTGTAGCTCCGTCCTCCAATTCCCACCGTCAAATATGGAAGTACAATATTTCATGATGATCAATAGAATTTTTTAATCTTTTGCGCGCATAACAAACAACTCATTTTTTACATTTATTATATTAATTATTTTATTAGAAAGTCTTTTTAATATTTTTCTATAATTTAGGCAAGTTTTTGCCATTGTGGTAAAGCCAAGTTGCACTCACTAGCCTCGACTTAAACCAACTTGGCAACTTTTTATATATATATATAATACAGGTGTTTCTCTATTCTAATTACACGACAGCTCCGGATGGATTCAACGTCTAGCATGTAATATCTTTAAATGGGCGAGAAGTAGAGTGTCTTATAAATAAATTCTTTCTGCTTACTTTGTAAAATGCAGGAAATATATGAATATATATAAGAAAACCGTAATATTATATTTATTTTTATTAAAGTTAATTAACTTTGATAGATTATACGAAATACGTAAAATCTACGTTTTTTCACTTCTTAATTAAAAATTTAATAAGACTTTGGGCTCTCGAAAATCATTTCAATTTTCTATTGCGAAAGGTTTTCCTTTGTGAACTGAATTGGATCAGAGCCAACTAGCGTTACTTATCCCGACAAATTCTTAGTAAGTGTGACTTGGCTTGCACCTGTCACTGAATTAGCTGCAAATAAAAACCATATAGAAACCTTGGGAGCGCATTTAATCTATTATTGGTAACTTGTTCTGACAAATAAATAAATTGTCAAAAACTTACATAAATAATAACAAAATATTGAAGCTTTTACGTTACTTTAGTGATATTCTCTAGAAACACAATATTCAAGTGAAATATTAAAGAGCCAAGTCTAATCGATGCGGAAAGATCGTGCAAACATTAGTTTTTGTTGTTGTTGAAAAATAGAACACCAAGCCCAGATACGATAGTAACTCTTCAAAGATAGAAGAACCTCTCTGCAAAACGAGCTCGACATGAAATATAAAGACCTGGCAATCACAATAGAATATTATAACATAAAAAATGTTTTTATATCTAAGAACACTAACACGACCGTAAGCGAGCTTCGGATACAAAGCTTGCCTTGTGTCAAAAATGTCAAGATCTTCAAAAGTACGAGTAGAGTTCATTGTACCACTGAAAAGACAACCACTACAATAACATTCTTATCCCAGGAAATTTTCACGATATGTTTAGTACCAAGAAAAGATAATGGACTTACATTTTTAGAATAATCTTCGTCTATTATCATATTTTTATAAAATAATTATTTTGTAGTTTATTCAACAGCATTTTTTAGTTTTTTAAAGTATGCTTCTTTTAAATTTCAAACAAAATAAATATTTTAGTGAATTGCTAGTAATAAACTTTTATTAAGAATAAAATGCCATTAAATTATATATACGTCTACTCTAATAATATTATACGTTGTCGACGCTTAGCAATTTTAATAATTGTCCTACTCATATTCATATTTGTAATATTACTGATATAAACGTGAATAGTCTACCAAAAAATATAATTTCTTTTTAATAATATATTATAATATTCACATATTTTCGTTGCAGCAAATACAAAAATAATAGTTTGTCTATAAAAGTCGCAACTCGAAACATAAGTTATTAATATCGCAAAAGCGCAGCAAGCACCTTGACTTTAATATTCTAAAAGCAACCTCTTTCTTGTGCACAATGCATTTGCATCAAATTCCTCCTGTATTTTTATGTCACTTTGACATTGTTTTTCGATAAGTATGTAGGTCGAATACCTATAAGTATGACTTTTTTTTTTTACTATTAAACTACGATAATTTACCGCATTTGGTCGTTACAGAGCTTATACTAAAGAAACAAAAAGACATTCTGCGAATATCGTGCAAAGTTTTTTGTGGTTCTATTTTCTGATTCCATATTTGAGATTTAGTATAAATTTTCTTTTTTCTTTACGCTTTATTCCACATAGCAGAGGAAGGTTAGTGTCAAGACACTTCGTTCCTCTCTTTCCGCCCGAATTCGGGAATTTGCGTATTGAGTAGCGGCTCAAACACCATGCTGTGCCTTATCATTACGGACTAATGAATTTAATTTAAATATAAGCACCGAGTGGGAATCGAACCCACAACCAAATACACAACTCGCACGCATAGTCGGATATTGCCCTACTGCGTCCGGTATATAAAAAAGAGCCTTGATACCACAATGGTCACGTAGAAGATATGCAGGGTCGTTTTAATGAAGAATACCAGTTAACCTACTGCTTGAATTGTCTACCTTAGCTTAGTTCGTTCATACTTGAAAGAATGTTTATTACAATACATGGTTTTTTTCTGATATTATATGAATTAATTTCGTTTTGTGACAGGGTGAGTATGTTTTTATATAGTATTTTTAGTCATCACGTCTTATATATAAAATCATTGACTTTACTATGTATGTAGAGTCTATATCAACTCTCCAATTTTTGCTATATTTTTGTCAAGCCGCAAAATGTGCAAATTTGATCGGCATAATCGTTTTTTTATGACAGAAAAAAGTAAATATTTGGAACTTCTGATGAAGTACTATAACAGCTCAGTTAATCTTTAGAATTTGATATTCCGTTGTTCAATACAAAAGTTACTCAGTGTGATGATGATTTTAATTGATTAGATAAAATTAAAGTATATTCAGCATGGTGGGCAGCTTTTGGTTATAAATCAGAGTAGCCAAAGACGTCTAAACTAAAGGCCATTGTAATTGTGGGCTCGATCCCTACATGGAGACTGATAGTTTTTTATTTTTTTTAATTTCACGCTCCGATTATGAGTGTTATTTTTAATGTGAATCGTTGGTAAATGGAAGCAGCGTGGCAAGGGTCATAAAATCCACGCAAATGCAGTTGGAGGCATCAATTATCGGTAGGATAATATCAAAATCATTACATGTAAATTTTTCTGGAATACTATATTACACTGGGTTCCTTATCGTGATCTGTTTATTTCCAGTGCGTCTGAGGTGGTTAGTGGAGCATGCAGTCGCGTGTTCGCTGACAGATAGCAATCTTCGGGCCGCATGCGTTGCCTAATTAATGGCGCTGTATCGCGTGGAAATAGACCACTTGTCTTGGTAGCGGCGGATGTTTGGAAGAGTTGTAAGCGATACTGACATCTTAAATGTTTTTGAATTCCGCAATTCTTTTGAAAGTGGTTTTGGAAATTCTTTGAAAAAGTGTATTAAAGGTTTTCATTCGTTTTTGTTACCGACCCTCTATATTTCTCAACTCTCATTCTTTACTAGATTTGTACTTCATGACCATTGCTTGCAATAGATCTGTGTGTCCATCTCATCAGCAGTCATTTGTTTATAACAAAACAAACAAAACGGCATTCCATCCATAAATATTTGTTATGATATTACGGAATGGTCTTGTATAAGCAGGATATGAAATTAGGAATTCTTAATTTTCTTGTTCCTCAGGTTCCCTCTGCCTACTCTGCTATATGCGGGATAAAGCGTGAGACTATAAAAAAAAACTTGCCACTGGGCTCTTGCAAAATTAGCTGACCTTTCCCTTGACCTCTGGTGTGGTTCTGTTGGGATTTTTGTTTTAACAGGAGTGGCTCCTAGGTAGTAGAAAGTTAATATCATCTATGTATATAATAATTTGATCTAATCAAAACTTTAGAGCAAACATTTAATATAAATACCTTAAATATATAATTATACTTCATTTATTATACCTAATCTCGTTGGGTACATAGAAAAATATACCCCATTCCGTCCTATCTAATTTGTAGACTTTGTATGGGGGAAAGTAATTTTGAGGTTTGTCTAATTAGAAAAAGAAAGATTTTAATATAGGCTCCCATAAGTGGGAATTAAACTCACGACCGTCGCACGTAAGCACAGTGTAGATTACAAATAAAAAATATCAATCTTCGAAATGAAATATGAGAAAAGGGTGAAATCACAGCTATGAAACCTTTACGCATATCAAATTGATCTAAAGAACTGTAAGACTTACATCAAAGTTTAAAAGCCTTTGTCGAGAAAAAGTGAATTACTAAGTTTTCTTGTTACTTTATAATGTTTACGAAAAGAAATTGTTTTGTATTTAGCCCGAAAATTATGAATTTCTTAGAAGCTCTTTGAAAATACAATTATCCATATTTAAGAGAGCGCTACATTTCCCTCTATACAATAATTAGATTGCCAAGGTAATTATAATAATTGCTTTCAGAGACATATTAAATCAACCCTTTTTAAGGAGAATGAGAAGTGGATGATGGTGTATTAAATAAAATTACGATGGTTAAAAAAAAGTAAAAAAATGGAGTGACTCACGAAATCATTTTTGAGAATTTTGGCTTTGTTCATGACATTAGAAACTAAAATGTATATCAATTTAATAACACAGTGATATATGTATATACTTAGTGCCTACATGATGTTGCATTGTGAAAATTTTGTATTGTACGTATACGAAAATCTAATGCTCGTTCTTTTTGTAAAGGAAACCTGAAGCTTTTATCTCTCATAGTGGAGAGAGACTGGATAAATAATTATTTTAATACAAATTGTAAATATTTGCTACTTTACAAATGAACGGATATATATCAAGAATTATTAGCTAATTGTTATATTGAGCTATAGCTTTGTATAAAATAAAGTTATATTTGGAATTCTCAACATGAGAGCTGACGCTTAACAGTTTAACAAGGATTCATTAAAATATATATTTTATTTTTTGTACTACAGAACATCGCCAACGATAACTCAGGAACGACTTTGACGTGTTGAAAATGAGAAATATTTTAAAAAGGAATCATATATTCCATATGCTGAAGCCTTACATTCCGTATGGAGTAATTGAGCCATGGGATGATCTAAACCCTCGGTTATACCATGCTATTCATATTTATTGGCTCAAGTTTTATGGGATGTGGTATTACAATTTCATACCCTCGAATATTTGCTTTTGGTTGCAACTTACATACACGACATTAGTACTTTTTCTTGTATGCTTCTTGCCTTGTTTTGGAGAAATCGTTTACTTATTGAGGCGGCAGGAAAATATTGGAGATATCGCTGAAGGGTAAGCTATTAAATATAAAACATAACGTATGTTTTGATGTTATATAATTTTAAGCCTTTCTCAATAATATTTCAGATTGTATTTATTCCTTAGTGAAATGTATACATATTTCAAAGTCGCAGTATTCTGGTTGAATAAGAAAAAAATATTAAGCCTTTTGAAGTTTTTACATTGTGATGAGTTTAAGCCAGAGGAAAGAGAGCATAGGGAAATTTTAAGAAAGAGCATTATAACAGCGCGTTTTATAATGACTTGCTATTCCACTATGTGTGTCGGTGCAGTTATGGGTAGAAGTGATTTTTTTTATTTTGTTTGTGTAATATCTATACTTGTGATTTAAGACACCGTATAGTTATTTGCAGAAGAGAAATCATGATTTTTTAATTACAGTTGCAATTATAATGCCACTAACGGAAAATTTCGATATCTTACCGACCAATGTAGAGTATCCCTATTTTGATGTATACAAATCGCCCATTTATGGTGTTATTTTTTTCCATCACGTATGTATAACCAAAAATAATTAGATACATTTATATCGCCCAACAATTGTTTAAGTATTCAATTAATTTACAGATATATTATAAGCCCGCAACGTGCATAATAGATGGCGTCATGGACACCATTTTGGCGGCATTTATAGCGTCAGCCAGTAAGAATTTGAGTTTTATTAGAGAGAAAAAAATCTTTTATGATAATTCATTACTAAGTATATCATTGATTCTTAAATAAAACAGTTATTATTTAATTTGTTAAAAAAAAACATTTTTAAATGTCACGAATCTTAGACAGTTACTAACTTTCCGCCCGCGGCTTCGCCCGCGTGGTATTCGGTTATATCGCGCAACGTGGTAAGGAGTAGCCTATAGTCTTTCCCAAGGTCAAGACTATTTTTCAAAATTGGTTAAGTGGTTTAGGTGTGAAAATTCTCAATAGTTGAACAATTTCTGTTATTATGTTTGACAATAAGGAACTTCTATACAAATTTTCATCCCTTATTTTGTCCGCTTCTATCATTTTTTTCGCGATAAAAAGTATTCTATGTCCTTTCCCAAGTACAGTTTTATCTTTCTACCGAATTTCATCAAAATCGGTTCAGTGGTTTAGGCGTGAAAGCGTAACAGACAGACAGACAGAATTACTTTCGCATTTATAATATTAGTAAGGATTTAGATGTTCGTTCGATGCACCATAATTACTCTCTCTGTATCTGTAATGCTACAGAAAAGGTTTTATATTCCCCATCCAACATTTGTACTAATTCATGTTTATATTAAAATTTTATTGATAGTTTCAGCAACATTTTCGTGTATGGAAATCGTTATATACATATGTTCGTATTGTCACACATTTACGTAATGCGGAAAAAGTCATTGTAAACAATAATTTGTGGTCAGTTATATGTTAAATAATCACTGTATACTTTGTTAAATTAATATGTAATGTGCAAGCTCTAGTTTAAAACAATTTAGTTTTAATTTATTCATTTGACAAATTTTATTAAATTTTAAACTTTATGCTTAAAGTTTTTACTTAGCACATTCGTTTATCTTAGAGCCTTAGAATTTTAAAATAACTAAAATCACTTAGCGTTTTATTTTAAAGCATACCTTAAGATTTTTCTAACAATAGCCACCTAATAGCCCAAATAGCTTTTCAACGCAGATAATAAAATAGTTTTCCCAAGTACTATTTTACAATTTGCGTTCTATATCTACTGTTTTGTATAGGGAGCTGTAATTATTATTTGTTAGTTGATAGATATGTCGTTGATACTTACTTACTCGAATATCTTAGTTACATAATTTTATAACTGATATTGTCTTACATCATACTTGATTTGGTATTGAGATTAATAGTAACAGTAACGTATTACTGAACTGTAAATGCGAGATACGTCTGCTTACTCAGTGACGGTAGTAAAGGTGACATAGATTTGGCTGTAGACTGTTAGGTGTACGTAAATTTAGCTTGTATTTTTTAAAGATTGGTTATAAAACCTGTTATCATCATGTAACTGAACTGATTGTTTCGTAACCTTTTTTATATAAAAAAAATAACTTCAGTTGGGCAAATAGAGATATTGGCGTACAATTTGCGTAACTTTGATGAGTTAGCCGAGAGAAAACGTAAAAGAGATTCACAGAAGAGACCTGGGATACTACCAAATAAAAAGTTCTACATACATTACACACTAAAGAAGAGCATCGTGCATTATAATTCTATAATAAGGTAAAACGAAATATTCTCATCTTATATCTTATATATTTTATAGCTTTTGTAATTTGATATTATTTTAACTATTGCTTTCAGATATGTTTTAATGATCGAAAGTGCGTTTAGTTTGGCTTCAGTCCTGCAGTTCATGTTAAGTGTAATGGTACTTTGTTTAGTGGGCATTCAGTTTTTATCGGTATGGCTAAAATATTTATTTACTTTATATTTGTAACGCTTGTCGTGGCGCAGAGGCACAAGCGTGCGACTGTAAATGCGACAGGTTGTGGCTTCGATTCCCACTCCAGGAAATGTAAAATTTAGTATTTTCATTTCATGGGTTTGGTAACAAAGCAAAGCGCGGTGTTGAGTTCCGCCACTCAACACGCAATGCCTCAATCGGCGGAAAGTGGGGAACTGAATTGTTGTAAAAGAACGGAGTGTCTTAACACTAGGTTCTCAGGTTCCCTCTGCCTACCCCGCTATATGCGTGATTATATATATTTAGTATGGGAACGTTGTTTTGAACTATTGTTTTTTTATAGATTGAAAATCCAAGAAGCCATCCAGTGCAAATCGCTTGGATGGCAATTTATCTGACGTGTATGTTGATTGAGGTGTTCATACTATGCTGGTTCGGTAACGAACTGATATTAAAGGTCATCGATTTTATTCATTCCATATATTTTTATTTTTTGCACGTTCACGTAACAAGCTTTATGTTTTAAAACATTTTAAAGGTACCGTATCGATGTTCAAAAGATAAAGCGTGAACATTTATAGCATAATATTTTTTTTATTTGACAACTTTTTACATGCAAAACAATTTAGTATAAAAAAATTTAATATATTTCCGATAATTCGTATATCTAAGCAACCCTGATAATTGACTGATATTTCACTATAATAAGGAGGTATATGTAAGTTGGGCAGAATTTGACGTTGTGCATGAATTAAAAACAAAAACTTTGCTATATTCATTTTGTGTATAGTTCACGTTATTTTTTTAAGCCTGAACCATTCTTTAAAGCTTTTATATTTATAAATGGATCAGTTTTGATAGAGGTATTTCTATTGTACTGTCTCTATTGAAGTTTAGTAGCCTTACGTATGATTTTAGCTAAAAATATATAAATTTTCTCCATCTAGGTTTTGAAGTTTATCGGATTGAATGTAATAGATAAGCTCTTCATGTGTTAACAAAGTGAATTATAGTCTATTTTAGAATAAACCTATTTCGGATATTCTCGAAATGTACTTCTGTCCTTATCTTTTTCCTTGTGGGTTGTATTAATTTTGGTTAAAAACATTTATATATAGAGTAAATAATTATCAATGAAAGATATTCTTCAACCCTATTCACTTATCTCCTGGCATGTAAAAGGAGTGCCAATTGTCTCTTATGAGTGCCAGTGGTTGTCTATCTGGGACTGGCTACTAGACCATTTTGTGATGCCGGTTTCCCTTTTGAACCGGTTCTCGTAAAAAGCCTCTGGTATAAATTCGAAATCCGCTTGATTAATCTGGATAAAATAGTTTCAATATTGGAACTATTTAACCATTAAATCAATAAAACAGTAATATTACTGTTTTATTGATTTACTGGCACGTGTACACTGTTGCAATCAGTACAATATATAAATTATACAGTACTGTAAACCGTAATAGAAAGGGAAAGCTTTCTCAGGGCTAATTTAGAAGCAAATATAACTTTTATTAGTTTCTAACATTTATTAGTTTAAAAATTGATATAAATAATCATATTTTATAATATAAATATAAAATAATTTACTTACAGAGTTTAGATTTACGCCAAGCTGCATTTGATGGGCCTTGGCTGAAAATGGACCCCAAAACCACAATGTTTATTGTTATATTTCTGGAACGTAGCAAGCGTCCTCTACGAGTTACCGCAGGAAAGATATTCACGCTATCTCTGAACACATATACTTATGTAAGATACATATGTTCCTTAATTTTATTATTATTCTTAAAAAATATGTGTTACAAATGAAACGCAACCCGTTTTGTATATTAAATTATTATTTTTCAGCTGATCAACTGGTCCTACAAAGCGTTTGCTGTTATGAGAAATATGAAAAAGTAACTAACTTGAAGTGGCTCATATATTTCTATTATAGTTTATGCAAAGCTTAGTTACATTTAATGTAGTTGCTTTCAATATTTTCAAGATATTTAGATATCTCATATAGAATATATTTATATCAATTTAGAAATACTCTTAATATTCTTAATGAAAAAATATATATTAAAAAGTTTATAATTTGTACAATTTTGTTTAATATTTCATAAACGTATATTATGGCTATGACACAAAAACTCATATGCTGTCAGTAATTGGAAAGACAAAGTTCCTTGCATGTATATCTCTGTCAAATTAATGAATCAAAATGTATGGGTAAAGTTAATATACTACTAAAATATTCTTTCAGATCGATATATATGTATAATTTTATAATAAATACAACTGTGTGTCGTCGTCGTCGTCGTCAGCCAGAAGACGTCCACTGCTGGACATAGGCCTCCCCCATAGATCGCCATGTAGCACGACTGGATGCCTCCTGCATCCAGCGCTTTCCCGCAATTTGGACTAGGTCGTCGGTCCATCTAGTAGGGGGCCGTCCCACGCTACGCCTTCCGGTTCGTGGTCGCCACTCGAGAACCTTTCTTCCCCATCGGTTGTCCCAACTGTGTGTACGTGTTTAAAATTAGAAAACTGTTTCTAAAGAGAATTTATTTACTCGTACTTATAAGTAAACGAAATTAGTTCTTGGGTCACTTTTTATCTTTTAAAATTTTAATAATTTATTGTAATGACTTTCCTTAATAATTAATAAAATAAATATAAATTTGCAGAACAGCAATTGATCGTTAAAATTACTATATATAATATTACTTTTTTAACCGACTTCTAAAAAAGGAGATTTTTAGTTTGACAATATTTTTTGTGTGTTACTATTATATGCATAGCTTTTTTTTAGCTTCACGCTGTATCCCGCATATAGCAGGGTAGGCAAAGGGAACTTGGTAACCTAGTGTTAAGACACTCCATTCTCTTTCAACATTTCCGTTCCCCACTTTCCGCCGGATTAAGGCATAGCGTGCTGAGTGGCGGAATTTAACGCCGCGCTTTGGCTTGTTACCAGATCCAGGAAATAAAAGTACAATTTTTATTATTGAAGTGGAAATCGAAGCCACAACCTGTCGCGTTTAAATCGCCCGCTTGTGCCTCCGCGCTACGACCGGCAACTTTTTACTGGGTGAACTAATTTTGATGTTTCTTTTATATATGATAGCTAAAGTTTCTAATGTGGTCATTTACATTAAGCTAAGATCTGACTAATAAAAAACTACATTTCAAATATTTAGTAATAATTTTATTTTTTTGTGCATTTTATTTAAAGCCAGTTTTCTTTCCTTTTTAAGTAAAATTGTTAAGGTAGTTTTCAACAGTAATTGTTAGTCGTTAATATTATTGCCTTACCTTACCTACACCGTGTGGTCACATCCAGCACGTAACAAGCGGTTATCTCTTAGATCGGTCTCTGTTCCGCTACTTATCTTCCAGATAAGTGTAACCGTCGATGTGAAAAGAAAAACATTTCTTATATATTATTTTCAAAGAAATTCTTTTATTTTTATAAAAAGAAATTTATTAAAGGCATTCTTGTAGCTTTTCTGATAAAATATAAAGTAACTGCCCAGTTTCATAGCTAGTTAAAACGCCTACGCTCAATTTATTGGTACTTTCGTGAACAATGTTGCTCCTCCGTTAGCTTGTTTTAACGAATTTATTACTTCGCTACTTTACTTCATAGTTCTTCTACATGTACTTCAAATTATTTTTAAAAATGATTTAAATATTTTTAAACGGCACCTTTTAAAACAATATGAAAATTGTTGATTATACAAAATATATTCCAACTGGTTGTAGCAAACATGATGCACGATGCCGGAGTTGCCAAAAGAATATTAATATAAGTATATTGAAGTCATGTTTACGGACACATACAAAATTGTAATTGATTATTATTTAATCCTTCCACTAAGCGCTTTCAAAACAACCCTCACATTTATCATATACATTTATATATTACATTTATCTTTTGTAGGGTACTATAGGATGATATAAAATAGCGTAGTCCTCATTTCCTCACCTTCTGTTAGTTTCCAAACATTGGGTGTCGAAAGGCGGAACTCAGCTCTACTTTGTCTAACCAAAGTCCGTGTAAACATTCGCACTCAGTACCTACTACCCAGTATTTGAAACCACGATTAACAGATGCATCGTACTATACTGCGGTACGATAATTTAGCTTTGTTGTATTATTATTAATAACACACATAATAATTACAAAGAACAAAAATCCGACTGAATCAATTCTTCAAATTTAGGAAGAAAATAAAAATAAAATAAGCTATAAAAGCTATTTATGTGGTATATATTTAAAATGTGCTAATTAAGTATTTATTTTTAAGTCCTGTAAATTGATATCCCACATGGTACTCATTAGCATTTTTTTTTATTTTTATTCATGACGTAATTGCCGCTGGAGGGTGCCATATTGAATTAAAAGTGATGTCACATATCTAAGAACATTTGGAGTATCGATACCTATCTAACGTCACATTAATTATATTATTCGGTCCAGGGTCTTGCAAGACAGTCAGTGACAGTCGGGTAAAAACGGCGGAAAGTGGGGAACGGAAATATCAAAAGAGTACGGAGTGTCTTAACACTAGGTTCTCAGTTTCCCTCTGCTTACCCTGCTATATACGGGACACAGTGTCAAGCTAAAAAAAATATAGCTAAAAACAGTATTTTGGACATAATCAAAAAGCCAAAGAAAAAATAATAAATAATAATTATAGTAAAGTACATTAAAAGCACTAAAATGTCAATACTTCCAAATATTATTCTCAGAGATCTAAAATTTTAGGAAAACGATGAATGCGCCACTTGGATGGCGATTTATACCTGACATATATGTTTATAAAGGCATTCAAGTGCTGGTTATGTAACGGTGCGATGTTGAAAGTAATCCATCTTTCCTATTCATCACGTTCAAACTTATTTTATTCTAGATTGCATGACAAGCTAAACTTCACGGTAGAAATTAAATATTGAGAGGTAAACATAAAGATTTAAATAATTTTAGTTCAATAATATCAATTATTGAAATAGTAAATAATATGCCAACGATATGAAAAATCGTTTAAAGACTGGCATAGAATATTTGTAATATATTAGAATTTAACTGTAAAAAGTATACTTTAAGATGATTTTAGGAACCTTGTAATAAAGAAATAAAAGCTTAACGAAATTACCTCCGTAACCTTTTTCTGCTGCTTTGTACGATACAAAGAATGACCCCTGAAGGCGTAATGTATTGCTATGTCCTCCCAATTGAATGTCACCTACATTTACTGCCATTACAGTGATGATGTCATTTCTATATTGGGAAACGGTTTTCTCAAATATTCGAAATTGGATTGAAGCCAACTAAAGTTACTCGAAGTTTCCATCTAACTCTAAATTTACCTTTCGCTTGCCTAATTGTGCTAAAAAAGTACGTAAAATTTAATTTGACTTTTTAATTATTTTGTTTTCCTTACTTTACTAATGTTCGACAGTTGTCCAGCGAAATGTCGCAGGTTAATAATACTTCTTTCTCTTAAACTATTTATAGATATACTTAATGGATGTTTACGTAAAGTACATAAGTACGTGTTTTATAAATATGTAGTGCAGTAGTTCATTTACAATAACGCTTAGAATCTATTTTGGCTTCGTCTTTTTAGCTTTGTCTAGTGTATTTCAGTTTAGTCAGTTTTTTGTGATAAGTGGGTTAAAATAGTAACGTTAGTTTATTTTATATTCTTTTTTTTTCAGTATTCTATATATATGACAATATTTGAATCTCATTCAAACACGTGATAGGTTGTGGGTTCGATTACGATTCCATTTTCAAATAAGAGGACGTACGGCGTTGAGTTCCCTCGTTCAACACGCAATGTCTCGATTTTTGCCGTCAACTGGAGAACTGAATGCCTAGGTTCTCTTTGAATATCTTACCGTCCGGCAAAAATCCTATAATAAATACGTTGATGCGTAAAATAAAAGTTACCTTTACCTACCTTTGATAGAACGATTTCTTATAAAACGTTTTACATTTTCTTTAGTTATGGAACACGATTTAAATATTTAGTTAATTAAATATATTTTGCAGCACTTTCATTTAATAATGTGTTGCAGCTTCGCATCTCTTCGCACCTTTGGGAATTCACTGTAAGACATCTACCGAGCATAAACGAATATTAATTTATGGAACAAGAAAGTGTGTATGTGTTTTGTTTGAAAAGATAAAACGTTCAGTTTTATTATCATTTTTAAATATATAGGATGTATATCAATCTCAGAGGAGGCCTTTGATTTCTAAGCTTGTTTATTTGTTAGTCGTGGTTAAACTCTCCGCAGTTTAGGTACTTAAACCAACGTTACTTAAATGCACGATTGACTTGAAATTTTTCATCTTCAAATATTATCCTTGCTAAATCCGGCAAATATAGTATTTTTACAAATTATATCCCACATAGAGCATATAAAGTTATTTTTTTTATATATAAAGTGAAACGATAAATTTTGTATAGTTATATACGTTACATTAGCAATAAGATGTAATTCTGAATATTACCTGAACGCATAGACCCAAGCAGGTCGTGAAACATTTGAACCAAAGTAAGTTACAAGCAGAAAAAACATATGCCATATTACTTCCATAATGGCATCGCGATGTTATGATGAAACAAAAGTTGAAACAAAAAGAATCCTCATCTGAGCGACAGCGGGATTAATTAGGTCAAGCGCGAACACAGCTACTTCGAAGGCTTGCGTCCTCTTAATGAACTCTGACGAAACAGGTTTTTAGCACTATTGTAAAGGTCTTTAATTAAAATTGCCTGAATTGAAACGTAACGCAAGAGCTGCCTGCATCGTGTATGTGAATGAATACTAACTGCTTGTTGGTCTCTGAATATTTTTCCATTTACTACAAATGCGCGTAATAATTCCAAAAGAGTGAATAAAACAGACTGACCCTTTTTAAAGGTTTGAACGTTTGTAATGAGTGTCTAAAGAATTTCACGCATTTTTGTGTATGAATTAAAAGCGTATGTAATTTAATTGTTTATGCGAGGTATAAATTGCACTCAACGAACACCTATCGATTTACAGTGATACTTTTTGTGCAGTGTATCTAAACATTGGCTTAAAATATTTATTTTCAATGAAAAGTTAAATTAATATAAATTAAGATAAAGTAGTAAAGGCTGCATTACGTATCTATACTGTTGAATACAGCTAAACCTATTCAATGTTACGCAAGTGGTTGATAAAATCATTACAAACGGCTTCATGCTTTTTTCCTGAACAACAAGTTATAACGAGAGAATTTACTATCAAGACATTTCGTTCTCTGCTTATCGCCCAATTCCAGACATTTCGTGATAAGTAGCGGAACTCAAAGCCACATTTTTTCTTACCAAAGCGGAGAAATTATAAACATTGCCCCGAGTGTGGCCCCGTGTGTCCGCCACTCAGCACGCAATGCCTCAATTCGGCGGAAATTGGGGAACGGAGTATCTTAATACTAAGTTTTCAGGTTCTCTCTGCCTATCCTGCTATATGTGGGATACAGCGTGAAGCTAAAAAAATAAATAAATAACAAGAGTGTGGACTGAACCCACAACCGTTACAGTTAGATGTCGTTTCACTGCGTCAGAATGACCTGATTTTGATCATTATGGCCTTAGATTTTCTAGTATTTCCAACTATCGACAAGATCATAACAACAGATCCCGGGTCAAGGATGTATAGCGCCTGCTATATATTAACAACCTCGCTTTTAATCTTGCTAGTCCTATTTATTCATTTTTATTTCAAACATATTTTCGTCGGAGTTTTTGCATGAAACGTTTTGTTTGTATAACAGATTAATAATAATTCTATATATAAAACTGAAAAATAAAATGAGAAAACTAAACGTAAATTTTGTGAACGTTAGGTATATTTTCAGAGACGGAGATTATTTTTTTTTTATAAGATATAATGTAATTTTATAGCAAAGCGCGGCGCTGAGTTCCGGGACTCAGCACGCGATGCCTCGAATCGACGGAAAGCGGGGAACGGAAATGTTAAAAGAGATCGGAGTGTCTTGGTTCTCTGGTTCCCTGTGTCTACCCTGCTATGTGCAGGATACAATATGAAGCAAAAAAAAAATTGAAAAGTCAATTCGATATACGATTTTTGCTTGATATATGTAATTTACGTAAAATAGTTTATTTATTTCCTATGACTTATTATTAAGTGTAAAACTTTCATTGTTTAAGTTAATGAAATGAAGCTGTGAAATTAATTCCTTAACAGAATGACTATTAGTTCAGTTACTCGTGCTCTCTAGAATACTAGTATTAAGTTTTTAAGTACCAACTTGAACAAAGTATTTTCGACTAAGTAACTTTCATAGTTAGTAAAACAACAAATAAGAGTAAAGCTAAGAACAACATTTAAATGATTTGGCGTTTTTTAATACTCAATTATAAATATATTTAAAAAAATCAATTAGATTAAGTATGTTGTTATCAATATAAATATTTTATTACTTTAAAATATTAAATGTATATATAATTAGTATGTATGTTTGTAAATTATTATTTTTATTTAAAAGCAGCTTTTTCTTGATTTGATAAACTCAATGTTAAGACACTCTGTTGTTAACTTTCCGTCCGCCGTTGCTTGTGGCAGAACGAAAAATAGTGCTTTGAGGCATGTCATCGCCTCACCCATATGACATAAAAAAGAAAAAAAATTCCTTGCTTGATGAGATCTTTGATTTTCGCCATTGTAATAATCGCGAAAATCATATTACATGAAATTATTTTAACCAGATTAATCGCGTTTATTTAAGTAATCTGGAATACATTTTTTAAAAGGAGATGTTACGACACTTTACATTATAGTAATCAAAGATAAACTCACGTTTGCTTATTTAAAATTTAGTACATTTTTTAATGAAAGCTTATTTCATAACTACTAACTTGTGTTACAAAGCCTGAACAATGTTTTCAGTAACTATAGTATAATACATTGTTACCATAGGAAATTGCACTGACTATATCTAACATTAAATAACTCTTCTATATAAAGTTCATTCATTAAAAAAAAACATCTAGTAAAAATGTAAAACCTATTAAACTAATACTGATGAAGTTTCATTGCGTTATATGATAAAATTTCGTAAAAACCTCTCTTGCGCTTTAAGCTTTTTGATTTATATTACCCTCACCAACACTCAACGAAGTAGGGTTTATTTTACATTGAAGAATTGCAGTAAATGAAAAACAACTCGGACATACATAATCCGATTTTAAAAATCTTTCTCTCTAGTTGGTCCCTCATGTCTGAGGATCGTGTTCAGCATCAGAGTTGCATCTGGAGCGGATGATCTGCCTCCACCGGTTTCTGTCCAGCGCGTCTCTTATGGTCGAATTGACTCTAATAGTTGTTGGTTTATTCACTATATTAAAAATACTTACACAAAATATAAAATAGGTTTAAAATGTACATATTCGGACAGTTTTTACTGTAAACCCTTTAAAACCTTTAAAAATGTGCAAATTGCAGCATTCCTAAATCTTTGAAACACAGGAAGCGTCAATAAAAATCTTATGTCAAAATGTCAATTTATTGGCTTTAACTTGGTTAAGCTCCCAATATCTTAAAAAACGTAATAATTATAACATTACGCAACTCTTTTGTATCTTTACTTATTTTCTGCATTTTGTGTACAAGTTAAGACACTTTCATAGACCACGGAGTTAAAGGCAGTTCATCGAAATTAACTCTGTACACTTTTAGTTGAGTCGGATATAAGCTTACGAACGTCATTTTTACGTAGACATACCCCGACTACTTCATTCATGTTCCATATTAAATATTATAATAAATATTTTTTTCCTTGGAAAAAATAGTAAAATATAGACTTTTTTATTTTGATACAGCACAGCGAATTTAAAATACCAGCCTGTTGGCCTGCTGCCAGTTGTCGCTGACCGCATTAACAACACAAGTGCCTTGTCTGAGGACTGCTGTGTGGCTCAGGTCTCTCGTAATGTTTTTTTTTATTACATAAATTAATTTAGAAGTCTCCTTGGTGAATATGCTTGAAGTATAAATCACAAAGTTCACAAAATAATGTTATTAAAGCAATTTATTGTTATTTACGAAACTATAAAATTGAAAATATTTTAGAAAAACAAAAAAGAATAGTAAAAGCTACAACACGAAATTAAACAAAAATCCACGCCAACGAAGTCGTGTGCATAACTAGTACGATGCTATGTATAGCATAGATGCTACGACATTTCTGACAAATGCAATTAAACAATCTGGTTCAATCGGAAATTAGAATTTAAAAATGATATGATAAATATGCTTAGTTATAATCATTTCAATGTATAGGTAATAATAATTTCTTTGATACTTCAGAAGCTGGAGCTAGTCCAAGCAACTTTACTAATCTCGCAAAGTTTTAGAAGTACTTGAGTACCCACATATAACAAGTAGCTAAATTATTATTAGACGCAAAATAATATCTGAAGAATACTTTAATAAAAAAGCAAATTTGTTGATCTCTTTATCATACGTAGAATAAATATGTTGGAATAACTTATGGCCTCACCGATATTGTTTTCATTCAGTATTTTAATGAAATTAACATTTTTTTTTCTAAAAAAAAAGGAAATAATAAATAATAATAAATTGCCTTAGGTTTATTGTCACTAACAGAAAATATAAGCGATTACCCTAATAACGCACTTATACAAAATTATTATTTTATCTAATAGGACTATATTACAATATTAACGTCACTTCGTACATATTCATATTTCCTTTTTGAAAACCGAAAACCCTGCGATGGGAGACTGTAGAGGAGCCCGTATTAGGCGGTTAGCTAATAACCCAGTCTCCTGCGGCGAGGTTGGAGGACCGCTTCCTTCTCTAGTACTATTGCCTGGCAAAAGGAGCGGATTACGTCTCACGACCTTTCGCAGCCGACCATGGCTATTACCACGGCCGGCAGAGAAATATACCCACAAAGTCGTCGCAGTGGTGGCAGCGAGCGTACAAAACAAGCGTGTTTCGAGTGAAGCTGTGCTATGCAGGCCATTCATATATTTTGGGAATAAAGATGGCATTATGTAACTGGCATGGACACCTTTGCAGATGGTTTATATATAACTACATATAGTGTACATATGTTCATACGTACATTATTTACTACACTCTTAAAGTTCATTTTTTCCCAAATGAAGACTTCTAAAATGGACTTTCCCTTATAAAGAGTTTTTGCATAAAGAAAATTTTATATGAGTTTTTTATACATTAGTTTTGGATTGAGGTTGATTCTACAATGACATGATTAGAAAAAACCTTTTAGTTGAAGGATTCTAGAAGAAGTTCTTTGTACGTGGTACTTTTTGCACGCACGGTTATTTGCACGCATGATACGGTTTGTTAATTTACTATTTATACTATCGTAGACATCTGATGACTTTATTTCAATGATGTTTACTTAGCACATTGGTGACCAATTTCTGCCCACGTGCTCCTTTTTTATAATTTGTAACAATGTATACTCATTAAACATGATTTAATAAAAACATGATTTAATTTTAGCTTTCTAGTTTCTTTTAAAACCAATCAAAAATAGTACTTTACTCAATATGCACTCGTGGTTCTTAGTCTCTAATATTTTCCTGCTTAATAAGTAATATAAGTAGTAGTAATACAGGGTGTCCCAAAATTAACGCAAGATTTGAATTAAATAGAAAATGCCATTTTAGTCTTTTAATAGCGAATGAATAATGAATATAATAGCAAATGGCGGCAAAGTCAAATCTTGCGTTAATTTTGGGACACCTTTTATAAGTTTAAATAGGTACTTAATATTTTTTGCACCAAACAAATATCTGATATTACAAAGTTATTCATAAATTTATAAATATAGCTTTATTTATAAATAAGTAACGAATCTGCAACGGATCTCCAATTTGATTATTCTGAATGTGTATAAGGAAATGCGTGCAATATATCGTGGGTCCTGCTTTTACTGTCGTATTACCGCAAACTCTGTTTATTCATATTTGTTTCAAACATTTTTCCTCCGGATTTTCCCAGAAATTCTAGCGCGTTCTGCACTTAACAGATTTGGGTTTCTTCCGTTTTGATCATCTTTAAAAAAAAAACATATACATTACTAAAGACAACGCGTTGTTAACGCGTCAACAGAGACTCTAGTAATACTAAAAAAACCAATATATTTTTCTAATATATTTATTGTACAATAATAGAATTATGGATAATAAATTGTTTTGTTTTTAAGTGCTAACTTGTTTCTATAATTAATATTATATCAATTAGTTGTTCAATTTCTTGCTGTACTAGGATAATAAAGATTTTAACAAACAAAGAAAATCTACTTTATATTACACTAAAAAGTAACATTATTACGAATACATAAAAATTACTTGTAAATGAAACCACATCGGAAGCATGTAGCTATCATAATAAAAAAAACATCAAAATTGGTTCATCCAATAATAAGTATGGTATGGTATAGTGGGGAACAAAACGGAGTGTCTTAACACTAGGTTCTCAGGTTCTTTTGCCTATCCTGCTATGTGCGGGATACAGCGTGAAGCTAAAAAAAAATTAAAATACAGTCGAATTAAGATCCTCCCCTTTTTTGAAGTCGGCTAAAGATATATTTATAAATGCTTATATCATTATAACGATATGTATAAAGAGCAAACGGTTTAGTTATCCAGCTTGTGTGATTAATCACATTTTTTACTCGGAATACTTTTATAAATTTTTGAAACAGTTGAAATCGAGTCCATTTTTTGATATTTATTTTCATCTAACTTCAAAGCTGACATTTATCACATATTTCAGCAATACAGCAAAAAGTTCATTTTAAATAATATATATAGCTACAGTGCTTGGTTAAATTTGTCATTTTGATGGACTTGTATAATTTTTTCGAGACAGTTTTTTAGATTTTGGAGGTAAATGTAGCAGTTTATACATTCAAAACATAAATTCATAAAGTATTAAATTCCTTTTTATCATTAATTTCCAGAATCCATTTCATATTACATAATACTAATATAAACTCTCTTGGTGGTAGGAGGTTCGTCCTCCGTCTGGCTCGCGACCACTATCATGTCAAAGACGAACCGCCAAATATCTTGTGATATGTTCCGGTTCGATGGCATGTAAGCCAGGTTTTCCCCTTTCCCACCCATCCTTTCCCCAAAATGTGGTGGTTCCGATAGCGGACTACTACATTATCCTCCCCTCCCGTGTGTATCCTCTAGGTTGGCAACGCATCTACAACATCTCTGGTGGTGTAGATGTTCATGGGCGAAGGTAACCACTTACCATCAGGTGGTCCTTCTGCTCGTTTGCCATCCGTTATCTATAAAAAAAATAATAATAATAAAACACTTATAATAGTGTACAAATTGTTTGTAATAATAAAAGTACTTAATACTTTAAACTTGGCAGGGTGAAAAAAGATTTCGAACGACGTTCATTCGTCAACTATATGAATGTAATTTGTCTTCACCACACATTGCAGCAAAATTTATTTCGCTGCCAACTAGGCAGATACCATGTTGCAATATGTCGCTAACACAATAGATCGTAAAATAAAATTCCAATTTTAGAAGCAGGTTTACATGTTATCTGCTTCATGCTAATAAATGAAAATATAAATTTGCACTCAAAAACTAAGAAATTCAAGTTTAAGTTAAATTAATTCAAGGAAATATTTAGGGTACAAGTTTTTCATCAAAACTATAGAATACCAAAAATTGTATTTTTAAGAAAAATACTTAATATATAAATTTAGTTTTTTAACAAACAAATATAATAATTAAATGAGCTCTCATGAATCATTTTCAGTGTTTGATTTATTACTAACTGGAACTTTGTGAAAATGTTGCCATTGTTCGCAGTCGCTCTACTTTCTTAAATAGATTATCTAGATTTCTGGTTACTAATTTGTTATTCCCGTTTCCAACAATAATGCTTTTCATATTTTAAAACATAATTACGTTAAGACCTAAGCTTAACGTATTATACAGTAGTCGTTAGCATTCATAAATTCCTTTAAGCTTCGCAGAAATAATAACGATGTTTTATTTTGTTGTAATAAACATATATTTTTGCCCAAAAATATACGAGATAAATGTTTGCAGAAAACTTAAGTTCATAGAAATTCTTTCTAAAAGTATAATTATTATTTTTTCAATTCAATATATAAAATGCAAATTAGCGTGTAGCAACCTAAAGATTTAATCAATTTTGTATGGCAACGTTCCATGTGTATTACTTAGTTCGTATATAACACCTCTTCCCTTTTTTTATTGTCAATTTTTATTGCATTTTATATTATATGGTATTGATTTAATGAAGCAATGCTCTTTCGTCTGTAAATTATCTTCCCACAATAAAGTGGGATAACGAATCATATTTAACGTAATAACGTAATTCTATATTAGCATATTATGTTATAAAGAAACAATTTTCATATACTTTTAATCTCTTTAAATAAATCTGGTAAATGTTAATTGATATTTTAATTGGACTTCTAAATGTCATCCTGACATGATTCTTAATTACAATAAACTGGGCAAAGTTGCGTTACTCAACTATGATAGTTAGACCGCAACTTTGCTGTAATGAATGAAGACTTCGTCAACTAATTTGCCATCGTACCAAAGGGCAGGCGTTCCATAAACCCATTAATATGTCCTTTGAAGCAGCAACTGTTGTAAGCTCATATAGTCCATAACTGAGTAAAACATAGTTCAATATCGGATATAATGAAACTTGTATGTTGACAGTTTTTTGTTGTTACAATTTTAGAGATGGTAAGTAAAGTATCATGTTTAGTAATATTTAAGAAGCCACTTGTTTTCTTATCACTCTATTATATATAAATGTTTTTCGCCGCTGCGCTGGGTATCTTGTTAACCGTTGTGCGCGGCGATCGAAAGAATTATTGAAATAAGTCATACGTTAACTGGATATTTTAACTTTATTTTTTTAATCTTCGTAAACGGGGGTTGGCGAGCGATGCGATCAGAGGGCCGGAGTCCCCTATTTTTTCAATCTATATAGGATCGGCAATATCAATTATATAAAAAATTGAAAATTTATATCAGAGACAGTATAGGCAAGTAGAGAATAGGCAAGACTATACTAACATAAAGAATAAACCTCAATTTTATAATAGTATGTTGAAATAAATTTTCACCTATCAACGCACATCACATAAGGATATATAGCGCTAGAAAGTTGCAGGTCTGTCGGTATGAAGGGAATGTTTGTATTTGGAATATATGTATGTACATACCTAGATGTTTGTTTCGTGGTGAGTTCAACCGAGTAGGATGTTTGTTTCTGCCATACACAGATTATGCAGTATTTCAAAATAGCTTTAGCCCTGTAAAGAATGTATCTAACAATGAAAAGAAATTCTATTAAATATTTTTAATAAATATAAATGAAAAGAACATTTAAGAATTTCTGAAATTTATTCTTTAATCAAAGATTAAGTGGAATAGGAAATTATTCCCTATTTCACATTAATTACATGTCGTCACTTCAAGCAGATACTAATAAATTATTTAAAATAGCATTAAACAGTCCTCTGTGAAAGGATTTATGTCTCTTACATATGAGTACAAACTCATTATTCATGACCTTTACGTAAGGGTAATTAAGCTTCAAGCGTCGTCCAACCAACTAAGTTATACTTAACTGGGAATTTGTAGGGATAAGTAATGTGACTTGGCCTGAATCCAATACGTGGTGAAATTATCACGTAGCAATTGGAAGTATATAGATGTTCAATTAAATTGAAGATAACAGAGCTATTCGTCTTCAGTAGGTTAATATACGAGCTATTACTATTCAATATTATATGGTACTATTAACTGTGTACAGCTATATGTCTGTCTAAGCGCGCGGACGCTTGACAAATCAAGTTCATATTAACGAAATTGGCGATGCAGCAACCATGTAATGTAAAAGTATATCTATATATAAATACATGAAGCAAAAATTTTGGATCCGATTTTTACGAAAATTAAGTGGACGGAGGAGCATGAAACTTGGCACACTTATAGTTTATATAAAGAAGGAGTGCAGACTGCTAACATTTTTTTTAAAAGAATGCATAAAAAGTATATTAAATTAATAAAATAAATATTACACATACTACCATGAGTATAACATCCATGTTTATATAAAGTGACATGTATATTGCTAAAGACAATGCGTTGTTAACGCGTCAACGGGGACACTAGTTACATTAACTTTTTGAAGTTTTAATACCTTAAATATATAAAAAAATAAACGTTAAATTTAGTATAAAAAATCATATAGAAATCATCATCATCATCATGAAAAGCGCTAAGCTCTATTAATAATCGTGAATTTTATATAAAGTGAGGAACGGATCCTAAGAAAACATAGTGTCTTAACACAAGGTTCTTAGGATTCCGCTGTCTACCATGCTATGTGCAGATTCAGCGTGAAGTTAAAAAAATCAAAATTAAAACACCCTCACTAGTATACAACAACAACAACAACAACGTGGACAACAATTATAGAACAGACTGAAAATATTAGATAATTATTTTTAATTTTATAAATATGTAATTGCATTTAATTAGTAGTAAGTTCTAAAAGATCTACTATTTTGTATCATAAATAGCTTTCCGCCCGCGGCTTCGCCCGCGTGAAATTCGGTTATATCGCGCGATATGATAAGGATTATCCTATAGTCTTTCCCAAGGTCTAGACTATTTGTCAATGGTTAAGTGTAAGTTGTAATTGGTTAAGTGGTTTATGTGGTGAAGTTGTAAACAGTTAAACAATCTTACATGATTTTATGTTTGACAATAAGGAACTTCCATACAAACTTCATCCCCTATTTCAACCCCCTCTATCATTTTTTTCGCGATAAAAAGTATCCTATGTCTTTTTCCAAGTTTAGTTCTATCTTCATACCGAATTTCATCAAAATCGGTTCAGTGGTTTAGGCGTGAAAGCGTAACAGACAGACAGACAGAGTTACTTTCGCATTTATAATATTAGTAAGGATTTAGATACTTCACTAAATGACTTCGATCTTTGTTAAACATACGACATTAATGACATTAAAATGTTTTTGTACCGAAACTCGTGATATTTTGGTAGGTCCTATAATATATTTTCTACAATTTTACGCGAGCCACAGTCTAGACGTTAAATTAGAGTATCACCATTTAGACTACTACAACTATTTACATATTAAATAGTAAGTGAAAAGTTTTTCAATAAACTAATGGAAAATTATTTGAATATATTTTAGTGAAAAAATTCTATGAATTTGGGTTTTATTCACGTATTATTAAGAGTTATATTATGGTTCAGTGTATAACATAATATTATTTTTAAATATTTAATAGTTGTTGTTATTATGGCATAGTTAGAACTTAACTACAGGCTATATATGGGATACCTGCCTATGTGTAATTTAAATCGCGCGAACGCTTACGAAAGCGTTACAGATCAAAATATTTTCGTTTCTTTGGTGCTGCGGTAACATTTAATGGAGCTCTTCAGTAGGGAAATATAAATTTTAAACTTTTCAAATAGTTACAAATGCATATTGTACAAAAAATCACACGATTATTTAGTAACGGTACACATGCAATAACATATATATTTTCGTGAGAGAGTCTGTGCTAAATATGGTAAAAGAGTATACCTATCAGCAGTTTATTTGTGATTGTGTTATCGTCTATGATAATATCGTCTTCATTTACAAATATAAGACAAATAATAATTTTCACTACTTCCTCTCATTACAGGCCTCATGATGTTTAATTAGCGCAAAATTAGAAGCAAACGTTCTGTTTGATATCAAGAAATAAGGAAATTTCAAGACGTAATAATGAGGTAAGTTTGAATATGTTAAGGTTATATTTACAACTGATAATTATTTACATTTTTAAATATGTAATATATCTTTAATATAAATAAAATATAATTTTTAATTTATCTTTTTTTATTTTTGAAAATTTTGGTCCATTATAGATTTTTTACAATGTATGCAATACATACATATATACATAGCTTTACGCTGTATCCCTCATATAGCAGGGTAGGCAAAAGGAACCTAGTGTTAAGACACTCCGTTCCCCACTTTTCACCGCATTGAGGCATTGCGTGCTGAGTAGTGAAACTCAACGCCGCGCTTTGCTAGTTCCATTTCCAGGTGTGGGAATCGAACCCACAACCTGTCGCGTTTACAGTCGCACGTTTCTCGCGCCTCTGCGCCACGACAGGAGTTATGTATGAATATAAAAGGTTATTATTATTATGTACTAGGATGTCAACCACTCTGTTTTTCTATGTTCGCGCGTTTTAGTAACGGAGTGCGAGCATTATTTACTCATAAAGATAAAAGAGATGTAATTTTTCTTCGTATAGTAAGAGTTTTTTTTTGTCTGTGTAGTTTGTTATAGGTTATTTTTACTTTATCTTTTGATATTAGAAACACTTAGATTTGTACCGGTGCCTAATTAATTAACAATCATGCAATGTTGTGTTGTGTTGTAAACTAGATACAACAACATAATAAAATATATTCATTTAAAATTTAAGAAATCCAATACAATTATTCAGAGGACAAAAGTAATAGTGAATACATTTCCCCAGTGGGCATACATGTTCTTTCAATAAATAAAAACGTGACTTTGGCTTATTCTATGCCAACCCAAAGCAAACATAAATATGAAAATGTACGTCTAAAAAATAATATGCTGGTAAAAGAATAATTTGGAACCACCGTAATTCAGTGGGACAGTTTCTAACAGTATAAGCGATGATTGCCGTTTCGATTCCCACTCGGAGTAATAATTATATTTAAATTATTTTTATTTCCCCGCACTGATAAGAAATATGATAGGAAGAAATGTTTAAAAATTGGGCAGAGAGAACGGTCTGGATACTCTGTGTCCACTGAAGTCGTTGAATATTTCTGCCGGAAATGAAATGAAAATATCCAAAAATGTGCAATCTTCAATTAAGAGTTTCCATGAGATATTAAATTATATAAAATCATTTTAAAAAGTTTCAGTCTACACATACCAGATCATGACAGATTGGGGATAGGCATAATAATAAGATAAAATCTTCGGGTGAAGATCGTATCCGAAACCATTGCGTGTACATTCGGATAATGCCCCACTGTTCGATGATTTCCCCCAATATACAGGTACACATATACTCGTAGTGCAAACGAAATCACTGTATTAGAAAAATATGATACTAATCTAACTAATGAAAATTTACTTATTAAAAGACAAACATTTATTATAGAAAAGGTTTTATAGTAAAAAATAATTAAATAAAATAATAAATATGACACTTTTCTAATGTCTACTTTGTAAAGTAAACAAAAACATTGATTTAGAACCTTTCAAATTTTCAACGTCATTCCGTACTTAATTAAAATCCAAGTAAATTGAATGATATTTAATTACAGTGTAATCTTAAACAGTTCATCATAAATAGCTATGTAGGGGACTAAGAACAACTAGCGGTGGCGTTAGGACGTTCACTCAAATTTATGAGTCGCACTGCGGAATATAAATTCCAGCGCAGCTCTCCAGCGTCCACAAAAAATATACATGAAGCTAAAAAAATACTTTTTTCTTCTAATTATGAAGCGCAATGTAAGCTTTTCTGACTTATTCACTGATGTTAAGTTGCATACAGCATGGCAAGTGGCTTTGATAATTCTGTCTTATTTATTATTACATCCGATTGTTTTCTTTTTTCACATTTAATACAAGTAAAAAATATACTAATAACTAGAAAACAATAGACTGAATGAATAAATAATTTGTTGCGTGTATTAAAAAACAAATTTATTTTGTAATTTAAATTAAGTTTTTCTATGTTGTACGTTTCTAAAAAATACATTGAAAATTTGTTGCTTACCCTTTATCAAATCATTTATTCATGATCTACCGTTGAATTCGGATGAGGGAAATAAAAAGTTGAAATTTTTGAAGTTATATTAACTGCGCCAAAAAGTTGTGAAAAATTTAATACTTTTGACATGTAAAATTTTAAACATTCTTTTAAACACGTATAAATGTGATTATAAAAGACTTCAAATATGATATTTAAGTACTTTTATTTTATTATGAAGACAATATATTTAAAAAAAAATACAATATAGCAAAATCTGAACTTGTGCCTTGTAAGTGAAGTGGAATAGTAATTAAGCGTGAAATTTATTTTTTATGAAATATCCCATAATTTTATATGCTTGTGATTAATACTGCAAAATTGTCGTACAATGGTTCAAATATTTATGTAAAAGGAAAAAAATATTGGGAAATTAAGGCAATATTAGGTTTGGCACAGATAACATCATTATATAGATAAGAAATACGTAAATATTTATTTATAATAATCCATCAGAAACACAATAATTTAATAAAATAAATATTACATACCTCATACTTTTTTCTCTGCTTTCTACGTAACACAATTTGTGTGTTTAATGGCGTAATCCACGCACTTACCACATCAGGGTAATAAAAATCGATTAAATATAATCATTCCCCTGAATGGAGATTGAACCTAAATATTCAGCGATATTCAGCGATACGCTGTCCCACTACTTCACGATGGACGGAAGAAATTTTCATTTATTACAGCTTATACAACATAAATTACAGCCATTTGTAAAAAAATCCTGAAAGTGTAAGATTAAATATATAATAATGCGAACAAAAGATCTTTACAACAAAGTTTATTAAATCCGATTGTTTTCGCAAAAATCTCTTAAAAGCGCGTTCTTAAGTACGAGCGTGTGGGTTAATCTCTGGGAAGAGAGAAGTTATTTTCATTTCTCGGATGTTTTTCAATTTTATGTGTTTAACCTTAATCCATAGGGTGTCAAAAGAACTTGTTATTTAAAATAAATCACTGTTTATACTATATGACGTTGAGTGTATTAAATAGAATGTTATATGAGCATGTACTTCTATGAACACGTATATGTTTGGTGGTAGGAGGTTCGTCCTCCGTCTGGCTCGCGACCACTATCATGTCAAAGACGAACCGCCAAATATCTAATGATGTGTTCCGGTTCGATGGCATGTAAGCCAGGTTTTCCCCTCTCCCACCTATCCTTTCCCCAAAATGTGGTGGTTCCGATAGCGGACTACTACATTGTCCTCCCCTTCCATCTATATCCTCTAGGTTGGCAACGCATACAACATCTCTGGTGTTGTAGAGGTTCATGGGCGAAGGTAACCACTTACCATCAGGTGGTCCTTCTGCTCGTTTGCCATCCTTTATCCATAAAAAAAAAAAAAAAGAAAAAAAAATATGTATACGTATCATATATATAAAATATTTATGTATGAAATTTTTTTTAAATATTATTTGTAACCTATATTTACAGTTACAAATGGAAGGTACATTTTTTAGGCTAATTTTAATAATCACTATTTTAAAATTTCCAGATTCATTTTCCAACATATTCCTCATTTATCAGATATTCATCATTCTTTATTTGTAAAATTAAACTTTCAATTACCAAATAATAAAGAAAACATGATGAAGGTTAGATAAAAGTGAATTGTTGGAAAAAAATACTTTTAGAAAACGTATAAATATTTAAACGTACCAGGACTCGAACCTTCGCCTCTTGGAAACTGTCCAAGGGCTTTGACCGCTAAACCACTATAGATATTAAAAATAAATTGTTATAATTCTATCGTAGCACCTCTAGCAATCTCAGAAAAAAACGACAAAATAAAGAAAGCGAATTCATTTTCTTAGTAAAATGTGACAAAGACGCGATAAAGGATTTTTTCATTCCTCCGTGAATTTATTGTCTACAACGTAGTCTCGGTGACAAGTAGGGCTGCGTTTTTTGGGTTACATATTAAATAGGGCGAAACGTTATACTTAATTTATGAAAATGAATCATGTTTCACAAATTTTTGTCTATTGCCTTTGAAAGAGAATATAAGCCAATACTTTTGTTTAGTAGTGTCGCTCCTAAATACTTGTTGTGCATTATGTAGAGGTGTAGGAATTTATGCTTGACATCATCTTAGGTAGTTTTCTATTTTGCAATCATACATTATGTAAAGTTATGTCATATATGAATACGTATGCAAGTAACATCTTATTCGAATTTATTTAATAATAGTGGTTTCCTTAACAGATGTCTTATGAATGCTTTAAAATATATATATATATATATATATATATATATATATATATATATATATATATATATATATATTATATATAAAAAATATATATTTATTAAGGTATAGACAAAAAATTTTTATCAATTTATATTTTCTTATTAAATAATAAGTACAGAAACTGTATAAGTGTCTAAATGCAATCAAACAGATGGATTTTCTTCATTTCCTCATAAGAGGAAAACCTGAGAGAATCCATCTGTTTCATTAAAAATCA
The DNA here is from genome assembly GCA_033558755.1 of Philaethria dido. Taxonomy (NCBI): domain Eukaryota; kingdom Metazoa; phylum Arthropoda; class Insecta; order Lepidoptera; family Nymphalidae; genus Philaethria; species Philaethria dido. The sequence continues at coordinate 307,694 of JAKGSA010000534.1, forward strand.
CTTATGAAAAATTGTTTAAATATTTAAACAATTTTTCATGAGTGATGTTTAAATATCGTAAAATTTATTATTACTTAATATAATTACCTTAGTACTTACTAAATCTATATGAGCAGTAACTTCAAACTATAATCCTCAAGCTAATCGTGTTAATGTTTTTTTATTGAAACCGATTTAAAAATAATCAACACGTGCTTGGTTCTGAACTCAATTCCCTCTTTCAGGTAATAATTCTTACAAGTTTCGTTATCCCCGAATTAGTTACTACACAAAGTTGGACCATGGACTTAGGTTAAAGAGTAAAAGATCGTCAACAGATTCTGGCAGCCAATCTTGTAAAAATGCGTAACGTTAAAAGAAAGAACAAAAACTATATACTTTCTAATTTACTCAGGCCTAAGCTTAACTGCAGTGTCTAGTGAAATTTAAATATATTTCAAAATTTTCTTTAAGAATTTCGGTTAATGTTTATAATTTAAATTCTTTTATAAATGTTATGGATCCTCAACATTACAACATACGAGAATATCGAACAAATGCCTGTACAAATAGCATCCAACAAAAGGCAAAACGTTCTGTGCGTGACGTTAATAGTATAGAACCTATTCTTCACATATTGGCTTTATTGGACTATACATCAGTCACGATTGTTTAACTCATGACAAAACAAACCATATATAGTAAGTATGGATGAGTACCCATTCAAATAGGAGTAGGTATTTTTTAAAATATTTATACATATTGTCATGCAACCCTTCAAAAATTGAATTTTGTTGTAGTAATATTGTATTTTCAGACACAATAATAAATTAAAATTTTATAAAGAGAATAATGGTGCCTTCGTAGCGCGGTGGGAGGGTGTGTAACTGCACAGGTGATAGTTGTGATCCACTAGGAGATATGAATATATATAAATTTATTTTCATTTCCCTTGTCTCCCTTTTTCTACGATTCAACATGTAAAATGTTCAGTTCAGTTCTTAATAGAGGGCGCTTCGAATGTGCCAGTGACATGTAAAGTGTCTAAAATTAACGGAAAATAGAGAATAGTGTCTTAATTCTAGATTCTCTCTGCCTATCCTGCCATTCATAAAAAGATCACGAAGCTGAAGCTATAAGGTGCAGAGTATAGATAATGATATAAAATGAAATTAAGATTTATTCAATTTTATTTTTACAAACCACTGAGCTTACTTTTAAAACATTAAGTCAAAATAACATGAGTAACTACTATTGTGTATTAGATAATTATTTAACAGTATTTATCTCATGATACGTTCGTTTATATGTATGATAATAATTTTGGTCTATGGCGGTAGTAAAATCTACAATTTTCTACAATTTTTATTCTGAAATTTTTTTCATACTTTATTGAAAAGATCCGGAATTTTAGTAAGGTTTTGAAAATATAATTTGTAACGAAATAGTAAAACTGATTATTCGACGGGTTGAGTAATTTTATGTCAAATATTTAATAATCGACGCTAGCTTTTCATGATAGTAGCAATAAAATACAAAACACGAGATTAAAACCATTCAATGAATTATACACAAGTTAAATTACTATATTCAATTCCGTTCATTAGCATCATTCGTTTTGTACTAGATGTACCGGGAAATGTAATGTCGTTTTATGAGGACGACTCGGAAATCCCGCAGCCAAGTGAAATATGATACGCATTAACTAAAGCTCTTGTTTTGTCCTGTTTTTGTCGGCAAAGCGTTTCGTAGAATTGTATTTACGAGTGGATTCACTTGGATACCACTTGTAAGTTGAACGTGACTAATTTAGTTTTTAATGTATCACTCGTATCGAGTGTTATTAAATTTTCATTATTATATAAATTAAAGAGAACAAATAAATGTTCTTAATAGAATTGGGGCACTTATAAACTAATGGATAATGTCAAAATAGATTTTATGACATTTGATATAATAAAAAGCCTACTATTATAATTTTATGAGTAAGTGCCGCAACTTTGTTTACGCGGATTTTTTTTGTATTCATATGAGTTGGCAAACGGGCATAAGGACCACCTGATGGTAAGTGACTACCTTCGCCCATAGACATCTACAACGCCAGAGGAGTTGTAAATGCGTTGTCTACCTAGTGGTCAGATGGGAAGGACAGGGAATAATGTAGTGGCCGGAACCACCACATTCTGGGGTAAAGATGGGAAAAACTTGGCTTACATAACATCGAACCGGATCACATCATAAGATATTTAGTTTTTGACATGAAAGTGGTCTCGAGCCAGTCGGAGGACGAACCTCTTATCACCTAACAGGTGATATTCATCTGACTTAGATGTGGACTTCATGATCTTTTCAATTTACCGTCTAATTGTCATCGAAAATTAGGTCCGAACTGTTACCGTGATGGTAACGTTAATAATAATAGTATTGTATTATTATTTTTTAGCTTCACGTTGTATCTTGCACATAGCAGTGTAGGCAGAAGGAACAAGAGAACCTAGTGTTAAGACACTCCGTTCTCTTTTGATATTTCGGTTCCCCACTTTCCGCTGAATTGATATCTTGCGTGCTGAGTGGCGGAATTCAAAGCCGCACTTTGCATTGTGTTTAAATACATATTATAATCTATATAATTTAAAACATACACATTACAATTATACATATTTTTTTCCTATACGACAGGGTTGGCTGGGTAAAAATGCTTCTTAGCGTCAGCCCGGACTTTGTGCATACTTATTTTAAAATATATGTAATTTATAACTTTATAAAAAACCGTCCGCGTTAAGTACCAGTAAGAAACTAGTGTAAAACTACCTACAACGTTTTGAATAGCATAACCCAACGTTGTGATGTGTTTTACCAGAGCAGGCAAGAAGAGAATTTAAATATATACTATAATCATTCCGTATGGAGACTAAACTTAAAACCAATGTATATACAGTCAGACCCCGTTGTTTAACTGCGCCACAATGCATGGAATTTTAAAAACGATCTATTTTATATTATTATGTTACTTTTTGGTAAATATTTTGATTGTATAAACATTAGATATGATAATTAAAAATAACAATTGCGGATGCAGATGTTTTTAATTAAGGTAACTTGTGTATTTGTAAATATATCTCAAAGAATAAAAGAAACATAATGATTGCTTTGAAATCTAGACCTCATAATATGCACAATCACCCCTTGTGAATGAATATTAATTTAACCGTTAGAGAAAAAAACAAAAGGCGCTGAAGACCATACATATCAATTAATGAATATCTATTTAATGACATTCATTTGCAATTTACGCATACATACATCAGGATAATTACTTCCCTTCGGTTATTTACGGAGACCCTCGTCAGTGGGAACGCGTTGTTTTACACGTCATTCTTGTTTGCTAATGAAAAAAGTGTTCTGGGAAAAATAAATTGCTTTTTATTGTTCCACCGCAGCTGGGTGGATGCGTAAATCAGAGATTAAAAAGCTTTGTGTAACATTGTTCACTTTCAACCGCTGCAGACGATAGATGCAACTGTTTAATAAGTATGAACATCATAAACACCTATGAAGCTCAAAGAAAACATCTCAAGAAGGACTATTTTTTGGATTTGGATAAATAAATTAAATAAAAATGTTATTAAATTGGCTTAAAATTTATTTATGAGGACGAACGTGACTTGTCGTCGAGTTTATATTATATTAAAAAAAAAATTGCTAATTTTTTCTCAAATAATGTTTAATTTTGTTTCCGGTTAAGGTTATGTAAGGATTAAATAACACGAACCACAACTATAAAGTCAAATAAGTTATTAAGTCATATTTGACTGCTACAAAAATAGCTAAATATCTAAAAAAGTGTATTTTCAGATACAGTTTCATAACTTTGGTAAAACTGTGTATGCCAAAAATATTACCTAGAACGTTGTAGCATTTTATATTCGGTGGTAACACAATCTAAATTTATGATTTGTTTTTGCCCGTTCGATATTGCTTAAATATTTACAAATAAATTTATTTAAATTTCAGAAACTGTACCAGAATATTACTGTAAGCATCTTAAAAAAAATAATGTAGGGATTAAAAAATATAAAATTTCGACTAAGTGTTTCTAAGAAAAAATCAATTTGAAGTGAGGTTGTCCTGATAATAAGAAAATATCCTTTTAACAATTAAATGAATTGTGAACTGTAATTTACTGTTTATTTAAGTGCTACTATCATACTTGAATATTAAAAAAATATTAATATATAAGTCCCAAGGGACTTTCATATTGGTAATACATAGAAAAAAATGAATGCCGCTGGATTTGAACCTGCATATGTTCATGAGATCTGTTCGATTAAATCATCTATCCTATTCTGCCTCAGCGAAATAGTTGATAATATTTTTCTCTAAACGATTGTAAAGTTTTTATTATTCGGGTAATTTCAATATGAGTTTATTTATCATTCAGAGCAATAAATGGGACTCCATTTCTATTATCTAAGCGTGAAGCAACTCCAGCCTCTGGTCTTGACAAATAGCGAGCGTGTTCCAAATAATGGCGGTGTAGTCGTGATAATAATCGCTATATTCCTAAGTGCATTACAGCATCGTTAGTGCGATTGTTTGAGGAGCGTGTCCGGTGAGGAACACGACAATTTGTCACTGCTATGCTACTGTTGTGTACCGGTTTCAATGGCCTTTGCTCTTCTTGTCCTATTATATTATTATTCGAATAATAGTCCACCACCGTTTATTAAAAAATCATTTGACGTATAGATAACTTTTAATGTTGATTATAAGATTAAGCTTACTGACTATATTTTGAAAATGTATATCTGTTGTATATAATTTCTTTTCATTAATTAAATACCAAAAGATAAAATGATCACTCAATTCAGCGTTCAGGAGTGTTCAGTCAATGTAAGCCAATTTTCATGAGTATTTTCAAACAGGCCCTCTTCTCTTGGTTTTGCGCATTTTGCTTGTATATTCATGAATGCAAACGAATGGGACAGTGCTTGATGCTTACCATTTTAGGACGAGCTAAGATGAGAATTTAGCATTTATCAATGAGTAATAAGGGTAGAATTTTGTATTCAAATTAATAATTTAGACGAGATTTGTTTGTTCACATAATAAATATCCGAGTATTTATGTTAAATAAATTTCAGTTCGAATATTTATTGACAAATAACTGATAATTGACTGCAACAAAGATAAAGCGTCGCCTTTGACGTTACTAAATGTAGGTAAAACCTGAGCCGATGTAAAACTTGCTAAGCGAGTCTACCTGTTGCGGTGTTTTTAATGTAGATGATATGGTGAAAAATGTATATTACGTGAATACTGAATATGAGCTATAATAATATAGATACCAAAATATAATATAGATAAAAAATAATAATAATATAATATAATATAGATAAAATATAATATAATATAGATAAAATATAATATAATATAGATACCAAAAGTGAAACTTAATAAACTCATGTCGAAGCATTTCAAATTTACATACTGCACATAATTTGGGTAAATGAAATCTTTCCTTATAACCTTCCGTATAATCTTCACTACTTTTGCTCAGAATTTAATTTATAAGTAAATTAAAGTGTCTTTTATTTAAAGTATTTATAAAGTCACCCTTTCGTTGACCCTCGTCATCGTTTGCTCAGCTAAAATAGGATTAAGGGACTTTTTACCACTTATAAGGAAAATATCACGCTTGTGCTATAAAAAAATATACTTTCTATGGTCCTAATTTAAAGTTAAGGAGTTAAAAATATGGTACTTTTTTACTTTAAAGTACGCTTTGGGGATTATTATTCTTTAAGTTTATTTACTATATAAGTAAAGTTCAATAAAAAGCAGTCAATTATAAAAATTGTGTTTTACTTTTAAGTTCCGAAGTAGATAGTACATGGTAGGTTCATGCATCTCAAGCAAAGTGAAGCCAATGTTAACTTCACTTCGTTTTTCGGTTTCCAGAAGAGCGGAGACTTACATAGACATATTTCATGGTGACTATTTAATCCACAGCCCTCACGCTTACAGTTAATAACAGTTCCACTGCTCTAAAATTCTCTCAATGTACATAAACACAAGAATCTATTTATATAGTTAACTTTATTTACTTGTTGATAACAGAGGAAATAAGAGCTTCCTTTTCAAAGTGTATCGTAAGGATAAGCTTTTACTCCTTTTATTAAGCTAACTGAATTGTATCTGCGTAAAGCGATTTTATACTGATAGAGTGCAAAAGCTTAGTTCTTTGCTAGCTAATTAAATGAGATTTATTCATTCGTAGTAATACTCGATTAAAAAATGAGAAATTGAATATAAATAATAAAAGGAATAACTTAAAAATACACATAAGTTCATCAGTTCATTATAATATGCATTAAATATTCAAATAAATATTTTAAATAAGAAGAACATATATATATATATATATATATATACGTATTCATATTTTATGTTATTAGGGTCATCGTAGGTCAGTAGGACAGTGGCTCAATGTAGACACGATGATTATGAGCTAGATCCTCACAGAGATTATAATTACACTAATTTCATTTCCTCGCTCTCGTAACATAAATTTCATCATTGAGTTGACTGATAGAAATCAGTTATTACCTAATGTTCGGAAATTGGGCGAAAAACTAGAATTAAATATCTTAAATTTCTCACTGAAGACCGAGACGACAGCAAATAAGAAAGACTGATGATGTTGACAGAGCTTTGAGCATCAATGGTCAAAAAGACCAAAGAAACGCAATGATTGAAACCCAGAAGTAGTAATAAGAGTTAAAAAGAGATAAAAAGCGAACATTTTTACTGCTTACGTTATGTAACATATTAATAAAACTAAGCCCACGATAGTCGGCCTTACAACTGTTGTCCCACTGCGTCACAAAACCCTTAACTATTTCATTATAACAAATTATATAAAAACTTAATATACATACTACTGTTGCAGCACCTCGTTTTACTAACTATCCATGCCATGAATATACTACCAACAAAAACTTTGCAGTGTTGTCACTGCTTAATTCATTTATTCGCGTCGTTTTCGTATGTAGATATCGTTTCAATTTCCAAGAGGAAAAGCGACCAATTTCCAGCGATGCATACAAATATATTTCAAACGTTTAAAATATTCACAAGAATTGTCACAGATGTTGAAACAAACAGAATTGCATATTCCAAAATTATTGTACGTATACGTAAATATTTATATAGTATAGTAATTATTTATTTACTTGTGTATGTATATCGGATGTATTTTTATAACTATTTTTTTATGAACTACAAGATTTCTATTATGTTTATATATGCTTTAACCAATCACTAATAGTGATAAGTCTCTAGCTTGCGAAACCTGCAAAAGCCTACCTTTTTTTCATGTTTATTACACATTCAAATCTTTTTCACATAGTTGTAGTAAGAATAAAACTTAAATACAGCTTTAATCTTTTTTAATAAAATAATAAATATAATAAATAGCGAATATAAAATTATTTATTCTTTATGTATTCCAAAATTGGATTAGTTTCATGACCCAGAATGTAGTTTTTGGATTGTTAGAGCTAGAGTGAATTTTAACACGTTGTCATTTCCTATATAAGGTTTATCTCATATTGATTTGTCTATTTAGACGGACGAAGCATCTGCATTATACATATAAACATTTCGTAAGCTCTAACTCGAACCTAAAATGTCAAAGTGTGATAGAGTGCTAAATATAAAATAATTTGGCTTCTAGTTAAATATACTTCAGCATGCTGAATAAAATCCTGTAAAACTATTTCACTTTAAGTATATTTTGAATAGTTTATCCAAAATAAAAATTTAAGCGGACTGAGTACAGAGTATGTTTTAAGTTTTTTATGATTTTTTATGTCATGTTAGATTTAAAAGTATTAATGCAGTTAAATCGATGCCAGATACATGTTGAAATTATAGGAGTTGCGATACAGTCCGAGTTAAACAAAAAAAGAAAATTAGGAGTCATTTATCTCAATGTTAATATAATTAAATGATTTCACGAATTAAATAGTATATGAAACACTTTAAGTAACATTTCTGATAAATTAATTGGAACTATAGTATAAATTTGTAAGCTTAATATTTAAAAGCCAGAGCCAGTCATTCATCCAGACATGTTGGTTTAGTGGTTAGTAAATCTGTCTCTGACAAAAGTAGGGCTTTAGTAAGCGGAAAGATTTATTGTGTGATAAGAATCGATATCTGTTCCATTTTCAAGAGTATTTTTTCATCTATGTATAATCATTATGATATATAATATTTAATACTTATGGGTATTTAAAGGCACTAGTAAACCTGTCAACGCGTAAAAATATCAACTGTCTAACAAATCTTATGAATTCTGTATAACCTTTTTAGGTATTCGAAAATCTTGTTTCAATTTACTTACAATAGTTTAGCCAGGATGTCTACGTGGAAAAATTATAAAATAAAATAATTATAATCAAAAAAATCTATTACGGACAGATTGATAAGCTCAGATCAAGCTCAGGAGGAATCGTGGGATCATTAGTAAAACATGCTCTTTTTCGCAGGGCAGGAGGAAAAGTAGAGGGGTTTAATGGTAAGACCCATCATTCTCTACTTTTCGCCTGAGATCCAGAAATTGCATGTCAAATAGTGCAACTCAAAGGCGCTTTTTGTTTTAACGAGCGGGGACACAATAAATTTAGAAATTAACATAATAAAAAATCCTTTTCCCACGTAGAGATAGAACCCATAGCCATTGCATTTTCAGCCTCACTCATTAACTACACGAGTAAAATATAAAAGATAGATCTTTTATATCGTACAATCTCTAGTGATCGCTACATATTACGTAGTAACTTAAAAAAATGACTCATCAGTTTAAAAATAATAATAACTTTACGAATATTTTGCTGAAAAATGAACGATAAAATAAATTGTCAGCATACAAAAAAGATTTCAATATTTTTGTATAATATCACCCAAGGTGTTAACTAAAGTTCGTGCATTTTTCATAACAATTCAAATAGAATGTGTGAGACAGATGACCGATGGGTTTCTGTCAACCCGTTGTTGTCGGTCCCCAGGGAAGTGGCCGATTATTTGTTTACAAAGGAGTATGTTAGTGTATAGAGACAAATATATAAAGGCTATATTAACCCAATGCAAATATTTATAGAACGAATACAATGAAAGAAAATATTAGTAAGAAAAATATATATAACAAATGAATTATTGCAATTTACTTATATACTTATAAATAATTTACTATTCGTTTTTAAATGTATTACAGATTTTTTTTTAATTACTGATTATCTTTCTTTTTCTTATCGGACTAAATGCGCCAGAATTCAAAATTAAATATTCTGAGGTACTTGCAAACACATCTGACATTTCTTTGAAAAAGTTGATGATATCTGCCTAAAATTTTTTAAGTCAAACAAATTTAGTCTTTATTGTTATCGTTTTTGTGTCACACATTTTATGTAGTGATCCTATAGGTCGAGAAGGAAAACGTAATTCTTTAGGCCTCTATCCCCCTATTTTGGTTTCTCTCTATAACTATAGAGATGCCTGATAATAAAGAACATTTCAGGGAGTCTGTGTTTATAAAAATATAATTTTAAATTACCTTTTTAGAGCTCCATCCATGCTTTTTCCGTGTATGTTACGTGTAGCAGGGCAGGTCGAGAGTGTCAAAAAATACCTATTCCCTGTTTACCATCAGTATTCGTCACGTTTTGTATTCGGTGGTAGAATTTGTTAGAAATTTAACGCCGCGATTGATCTTTAACTGGTTGGTGGAAAGAAAATAAGTATAATGATATCCCCTAACTTGAACATCGAAGCCACAATACCATCATTGTATACACTCAAACGCTTTGTTCCACTGCACCTCGAGCACCGTAGATAGATGGCTATAATTAAAAATACCTACATATATATATAAGATAGAGAACAATGTGTTCGTATTATGAAATACTTGCAAAAAATAGTTTTTAACATTTTTCAGATAGATATACGGGTTTGGTTTATATTTACAGTGTTTGGATAGGCGGTTCCCATGGGCGCTAAAAATTATAGTCGATTCTACGAATATATTTTTATTTTACTGTTACGACCACGATTAGGGTTTTTTTTCAAATAGAAAATATTTTGTAAATATAAAGCATAAAATATATATTAAATAAATATATATATGTTACATAAATGTTATGCATATATGGCGTACAAAAAAATAAGCATTTATACTGTGTGGTTTAAAATCAGATTATTTTAAATTCAGTATTCCCTAGGATGAGGTTAGAATAAGAAAACGAGTGTCACTTTTACTAGGTATTACACAAAGCTCTTAGCAAATTATTTTTGTATCTCACGTTTCCTAAAGTAAAGAATTTTATACAGTTACCTAAATACATTAACTAATACGTTACATAAATATAGTATGCGTTTAAGCACTGGTCATGATATACAAGACTAAACTGTATTAAATATGTTGTGAAGTAGTTTCTTTACTGTTTTTTTTTTTTTTATGTGGATGGCTTTGATGGCAAAGCGAGCCAGAAGTACCACCTGATGGTAAGTGTTACGTTCGCCCATGAACATCTACAACACCAGAGGCGTTGTAGATGCGTTTACTTAACCTAAGAGGATACAAATGGAAGGGAGGAACAATGTAGTAGTCCGCTATCGGAACCACCATTTTTAGGGAAGGGATAAGGTGGGGATGAGGGGCAGCCTGGCTTACATGCCATCGAACGGAACACATCATAAGATATTTGGCGGTTCGTCTTTGACATGATAGTGGTCGCAGGAGCCAGACGGAGGACGAACCTCCTACCACCAAACAAAAAAAATAATTGTAAGAGTTGAAAGTTATATTTTTTGCAAGCATTCTGCAATCATTGATGTACAAATATATCCGATTTGGCCAGAGAGTGAAAAAGAGATAGAGAAATAAGCTAGAGTTAGCAGAGTGCACAACAACTTAGAAATATTTACTTCAAATTACAAAAGATATAGTACATACCTTCCATTTTTATTTTTTATTTCAGTTGGACTCTCCATGGCTATATTATGAACTTTATAAGAAACATACTTAAGAAGTGACTAGTTGTCGCCTACAACTTGGTTTGGGAACTTTTTAGTATTTCATAGTTTCTACGATAGGGCATGGAAATCATTATCCTTGTTTCCAAAGGAATTTTAAAGAAATCCCTATTTTAGTGCTCACCTATATTCCCTAAGGATCCTTCAAAATTTCAAGTTGTCTTATCCAGTAGATAGAAGTAGATGAGTAGCGGAAAAGTTTAATATATACATATTGGTAATATTCAATTTAAAATACGTAGGTGCTGTTAATTACTTGGTAATTAAAATTGCAAAATCTATAATAGCGACCCATATTCCTCACATTTTTATTAGTTAAGAATAATATTTATTTATTATCAACGAAATGATAGCATATCCCCTGTGAGGACGGGGTTAGAGGCCCACAATTCCCTCCGCGCTGGTGGCATCCCATAAGAGCCAGGTAACCCAGAAGTTTGGTGGTAGGAGGGTTCGTCCTCCGTCTAGCTCCTGACCATTATCATGTCTAAAACGAACCGCAAAAATATCTAAGGGGATGTGTTCTGGTTTGGTGGCATGTAAGCAAGGTTTTCTATTCCTACCCACCCTGCAGAGTAATGGTGGTTCGATCAGCTGAGGCACCAAAGGCCACTACATTGTTTCCTCCCCTCTCCCCATCCTGAACACTAGGTCGGCAACGCATTTACAAATCCTTTGGTGTTGTGAAGATGTCCATGGGCGAAGGACAATTTACCATTAGGTGGTTCTTCTGCTCAGTTTTGCCATCCTTTACTAATAAAAGAAAAATATTTTATAATTTAATTAAACAATACATATTTGATTTAAGGCGACTGCCTAAGGCCCATGTAATTTTTTATATAAAGATAATAAGCTCTTTTATCCACGGTCAGTTTTTATTCCACTACGAAGAAGGGAGTTTTTGTTAGAAAAAATGTTTTAAAAATTTCATTGTACGAAGATTTGTATACGGACTCTTTTTATCGTTCCAGAACCTTTTGCTGAAATAAACCTGGTCTAGTGAAGTCTTTTGGTTTAACATTTTTGTCATAACACAATCAGTAGTGATGATTCACTCTGTATTGGTAAATTATTTGACCTAAAGAGACATTCATTTAGAGACATTGCGTACTTGTTTGCTGCATTAAGGGAAAATCAGTAAAATTTTGTATATTCGTATACAACTACCAACCACTATTATAATGATTACAATATTTATCTCTTTTAGCTTCATGCTTTATCCCGCACATAGTAGGGTAGGTGGAGAGGGAACCTGAGAACCTAGTGTTAATACACTTCGTTCTCTTTTAACATTTCCGTCCCCCAATTTCCGCCCATTTGAGATTTTGAGTGGCGGAACTCAACGCCGCGCTTTGTCCTTTGCATTGTAAATACAGTATACATACTTTTATATACATAGCATATAATTGCAGATAAGTACTTTTCTTGCCTCTTTTTGGAACTGACTCACTTATGTTCAGGCGTGTTTACAGATTCTTTAATATAGATAACATATATTAATAATATGAATAAATTTCTTGACATATATAGTTTTTGAATTCTACTATTTTATTACTTTTTATTTACTATCTAGTATCTACTATTTCATATTTTGCTCCATTATTATATTAATTAATAATTAAAGCCTAAGATTATATAAGTGCGACTATTTCATAATAATAATGAATTAATATTATCTAAATTACGTTTCATAACTAACTATTTATTTAATACTAGCTGTACCTGCGACTTCGTTCTAATATAATTTAACAAAAAGTTAGGTTTTGTTAAAGCTATAATATTAGAAGTTTTTTTCTAAAATGAAACGTAACGTTACGTTACGTTAGGTCCTTATTTCATTAGCTACCTGCTAGTAAAAGTACCGTCAAAATCGGTCCAGCTGTTTCAGAGATTAGCCGGAAGAAACAGACAGACAAACAACATTTTAAAAAAATCTTTTTAGTATATGTACCGTAGATATATTCATATGCATGAAGTAAATACAGACACTCCACTTTTATTTATTTGTATAGATGTATAGATAATTATCCTCATACATGACTTTGATCTTAACTTATAGTCCTTAATCTAGCCTTTACCACCATCCATATCAAAAATCACAAAATCATAATCCTCAAAATTTCAAAACCGACGTAATTCTCGTTTTAACTAAGTAATAATATATCTAATAAGTAAAATTATATAAATTGATACAAAAAATATAACTGTGTTAAATTTAAACTTTTAAATACTACAAACAGTTGTGTCGCCCGTATTAAAAAAATAAAAGTAGAATATTGGAGTGTCAAAAAAAAGCCTTTACCTTCATACATATATTTTATTATACTAAATTAATATGATTATACTGAGTACATATAGGGAGCCTCATGATCGGCTGGTTGACGTTGGTGGGGTACTTAAAATAGAAATAATAACAATATTTGTAATATAGTCTAAGATTCTCAAAGCTTTTGCTGGATCAATTAATTATCTTTCATATTGATTTGCGTCCTTAATTGTGTCCTCAAACATGATCCTAATTGAAGCGAAAACAATTTCGCGTAATAATGGTTTATAGTGCTATAAATAATGTTCCTAATCTTCTTATCTCTTTTCTTGTAACGCTTTGTTGATGCTAAATAACAAAAACTATTTAGTTAATTTTTATTTAAGCAATACTCTCGTAATTTTTTATCCTATTGATTGTTGATGATACTTACTTACTTACTTAACTTCACGTTTTGTCCCTAGCGGGGTAGTCAGAGAGAACGGAGCGCCAAACGCTACGTTCCCTGCATATCTCTTTCGTTTCGTCCACAGTCCTCTTCATGCATGCCCGTCGCAGGGTCCTCATGCTTTTTACGTGACCTCCGAAGGTCAATCGAGGTCTCCCCGTACCTCTCTTGCCGCTCACCTTTGCTTCATATGTCTTTCTCACCATTCTTTCATCACTCATCCTCTCGACGTGCCCAAACCACCTAAGCAAGTTCTTCTTTATTCTTACTATAACATTAATTAAGAGCTCGTCTTTCTAAGTATCTCTTCGTTGTGAATTCGGTCACCTAAACTGACTCCGCATTTTCTCTGAAGAGATCGCATCTCTACAGCCATCACCTTTCTTTCGTTGTTCTTTTGGTGCACTCACGATTCACTGCCGTATAACAGCGTCGGTATTATGATGATATGATGTGATATTAAAATATGTCTTAATCAAATAAGCACCTACTTACTAATGGACTTTGTTAATAAATAATAGATATTTTTAACTCTCGTAATCTTCTAAAATTCGTGTTTGTAGTTTACAATAATACGAGTATGTGAAAGATGGTTTTGCATTAACCAATGGATACAAAATGAAAGTGTTTTGTCATTATAATTAAGCTCGAATTTGTAACTGTTGAACATAAGAATTTAAATAAAATATGTGTAAAGATAATAATAATGTTATTAGCCAAAAATGAATTGAGAATAATTAAATTGTGTAATGTGTAATCGAAATCACAACCAAGTGTATTATTAATTTATATTGTTTAAATATAGGCTGGATAATTATATATTTTTATATTCAGCTAGACACTGGTACAATAAACCTACCTCCTTTAGTTTAATTTTCTATTTCATTCTGTACCGCTTCCACTTCTTTTTATATGAAAAGTATACCATAAACTAAAACCTAATAGTTTCAGGGAATACAGAGAGACACTAAGCTCTCTATACATCTTATTAAAATAGAATTATTGATTCAGACAAAAGGTCGAATTATTAATTAGTAATGTGTTAACACAACATATAACAAAAAAAATATTGAAAAATAGGAAAAGTACTTTTGTCATAAACTTGCGACGTATTTAAGGCACGTCTTGTTAGAACATATTAAAAAAATGTTGGGTTCGCGTAATGTGGTGTATGATGACAGCTTTTCCTGATAACATTATTTATATAGTTCATGTGATGTTCATATTCTTAACCCATTGGTATCCGGTACATCATGTAAGCTGGTTTTTATTTCCCGCCACCCTTCATAAATCGGACTCAATGTCCGGTGGCAAATAATTTACGGTGTATGAAATCACTGTTTACTATCATGTTACATGTATTTTCAATTCAATTTGGGCCAAAAATCTTTTATGGCTTCTCTATGTTTGTATATTATTTCGAAATATGTCTATGTTTTACATAAGCATATATATATTTACATTCCGCGTGTTGAGTCGGGTTATTTGTTGTGTTATTTAGGTAAAAGGTTATTCCTTATTTTTTGTTAACGATTTTGGTATTAATTATACTTCGATAGCATCGTGATTTACTGATCTCTTTAATTTTGAACACTGGCACGATATCTTCGGTGGCACTGCAGCTGCATTCTCCTATGGAAAAAAATTGGAACTAGGTGTTCAAGCAGTTATTGGGGAAATTGAAGATTGGGCCTATTAGGCGTTAACATTTTAGTTAGTTTTTTACGAAGTTATTTACAGGAGCATAATGTGACCTTTTCTCTTATACATCACCTAATGCTGCCTAACACTATCTTGACGCATTAGAAAGCTTCACTTCATATAATTAGAGATATTTAATGATAGATGAGATAGTTTTTGGATTTGTGATGTATTAGCTTAGCTCCAAGAGCCTGATTAAAATGGTATGGTTATTGTGAACTAGCCTGGCCTAGGAACTACGTCAGAAGAAACTGCCGTGATATTTCTGCCATGCTGAGAATGATTAAGATCGTGTGAAGTCGAAGAGATTAAGTCGAAAAGCAAGCGCTGGCTACAAACGCCAGGATTAAGGCCTGGTAGAAATTAATCCTATTATAAAGTTATTCTTGCTTATCCAATGTTAAAAAAATATATATTTTTTCTTCATGTAAAAAATGGACATCTAAAAAATATATATGAACTTTTTCAATTTCACCTCATCGAGTTTTCCTGTGTATATATGTGCATGTGAAAATACTCTTATTGTAGATTCTCTTTAATCCATCGTCCCCTAAGTGGAGCACCCTATATGTATTTCGTATTTGTATTCAAAAGGGAAAAATTGTTAATTACTCAATGTGTGACAGCTTTTATATTTCCCCTCGCAGGTACTCGACGACTCTTCACTATGAAGAGTAAATGTCGATAGGTGTTTGTCATCAAGTCTACCAGGTTTACAAAATTGCCATGTTGGTTTAGCATCGAAAGGTTTTTGTTGTTTCAATAAGTTTTATTTTGTTTATACTTTCCTATCAGTATATTATATCTATATATCACGTAGTTGCCGCCTCTATGCTGTAGTCAAAACTAAAAAAGGTATAAACTTTTTACAAGTTTTTACTATTAAAACAGTATAAGCGCAAATGCACCCTAAAATTTATTAATGTTCTTCTAAAACATATAATCTAAGAGACAAAATATATGTACGTTCATTTAGGTTCATACAAATAAAATTTAGTAATCTAGATACATATTTTTTTTACTAAATTAAAGGTTTTTTACTGAAAAAAAATAACACAGAAAAAGTACTAACTACAAAAAAAAGCAAAAGGCTTATCTTCGGTATTCGATAACTACTTATTATATAAAAGCACATAAAAGCAGCAAAGAATCAGTTCTTCTTTTGGTTTTTAATTATAAGGTATGTAAAAACATATATATATATATATATATATATATATATATATATAT
>JAKGSA010000534.1:324516-433948 GCA_033558755.1 Philaethria dido
TATATATATATATATATATATATATATATATGTATATATATAATAAACAAAAGGGTATGAGGTAACAGCACTACCACAACCTATCAGTTCAAATCAGATTAAAATATAATCAATAAATTGTGCACTTTGAAATAATTAGTTTCATTTTACTTCAAGCTACAATCCTTTATATATAGTAAAATAAAAGAAATTTATTGAAAAGTTGCAATTACACCAGTACAAAGTCTGGAAAAGTTACTAGTATAATATTTATTTTATTTACATTCCCTGTGTGTTGAAGGAAAACTCTTTGTAGATAGTGTCGGTTTATTCTTATTTGTATCGTTGAAGCGAAGTTATTGTGATTGGAAAAGTTATAGGTTCGGGAATCTACGAAAATCGTCACGGAGCAATAAAAGTGGAACGCTTTGCAGGTGTTTGTTAAAGTTTCAAGTACGCAAAGTTTATTTCTTCTAATAAGATATTTTTTATGGTCTCGAATGCTATGATACATTTTAGGCGCTTATGTTGTACTATCCATATATTTGCGATATCCATATAGACATATGTATATTACTATTGAATTCCCAAATATTACTATTGAATTTCCTCATTTGACATGACTAATAAAACCACTATATATTAAATGTAAATAGCTTGAACAGAGTTCCACAACTAAATGAAACAATATTTTGTCTTAATTTTAAGATGAATAATAGTAAATATAATTAATCATGATATGATTCATTTATTGCGCTATGGTACACAAATATGACGATTCATATTATTATACTATATGAAGTGAAGAAGTTCTACTAATACGTGAAGGAATACTGAAGAGAAACTTGGCATACCTTTTTATGACAGTTGTGAGGATGGAAGAGTATGAAATTTAGTACAGTTATACTTTATATTGAGAAAAAGCGCAGAAAGCGGTATTTACAATAATATAAAAATAATATAATATTTAGAAATACATTTAATTAATGAAACAAATATTGTGTGACATTCACATTTATGTAAAATTACTTTTCCGTTGCTAAGGCAAGCCGTAAAAAGAGTCTCTAGTTACATTAAAAATTTGACACTTCAGAATTATTACGTCTTACGAATTTTCGATCAGGGTCACGTGTCCTGGCGTAAAAAAGTTTTCACTTCAATAATAAATATTATAAAGAATAAGAAACCCGACTGCATAAAGAAACTGACGAGAAAAGAACAAGCCCAAAATAGAAAATAGAAAGATTAATAGCAAATACAAATAAAGTAAGCAATAAAAGCTAGTTATGTATTATATATTTGAAATGTTCTAATTGAGTCCTTTCATTATCAAATGAATGGACTCAATTAGGAAAAATCATTGATGGGTACCGTGTTGGATATCAACCAACACGGTACCCATCAATGATTTTTTTTGTTTTTATTGATGACGTAATTGCCTCTAGATAACGCCATATTGAATTAACCCTTTACACTCCGTTGTTGCCGTATTTGCGACATTAAAAAGCAAATTTTACTAGACTGGAGTGCAAAGGGTGACCTTAATTATATAAATCTGTCCAGGGTTTGGAAGATATTAGGTAATAAACAATATTACAAACATACATGACACCCGCGAAAAACATAACCGTCCTCGCTCGATATATAATATAAAAATATCAACCATTTTATTTTTTAAAATAATAAACGTATGCTTTTCTTTTAGTTTAAATATTACAATCACCGCTATGGATTTCAGAAAAATAAATTTTGCGAGATTATAATCATAAATCAAAGTGGTATAAACGACATAGCTACGCTGCAATCCGACTGATGGTTCTCATTGCGCCTAATTTGTCATTGTACACTGTTCATTACGTACCGCCGCGCTCTGCCGTCTGCACGATGGAGCGCAAAGCCTAATTAGAAGCTAATTCTATTCTATACAGCTTATGTTTGTATATATCTCATATTTTTTTTAAAGGTAATCAATTTAATATTACAACTCAAATAGAGGCCTGTCGTGGCGCAGAGGCAAATAGGTGCGACTGTAAACGCAACAGATTGTGGGTTCGATTTCCACAGTAAGTAACGAAAATATTAAAATAATTAGTATTTTCATTTCTTGGCTCTGGTAACAAGGCAAAACGCGGTGTTGAGCTCCGCCACTCAGCGCGCAATGCCTCGATTCGGCGGAAAATGGGGAACGGTAATGTTAAAAGAGAATGGAGTGTCTTAACACTAGATTCTCTATTATAATATACATTCATACAACTTAAAAAGTTAGCTAACTTTTAAAAGGTTTTAAGAACTAAACGATAGTGTTAAGCATTCATATTGGAAGCGTTTGTTTATATTTTTAAGTAACGTCATATTCCTTACGTGAATACAAATTCCCATATTGTAATGCTTGTTAATTATAACTAAGTTAATATACTTAATCAAATATGTTATTTCCATTAAAACAAATTTGGCCTTTAACTTTATGTATCAGATTATTTTCTACGTAAATTTACTATGAACATTAAAAAATCGTTTGTTAACTTCCAGAGGCCACCGTGGCGCTGTGAGACAATGTATGACTGGAAGTGTGTTTGGTTGTGGGTTCGATTTCTACTCGGGCGATTGGTTATATTTCAATTACTTTCATTTCTTACTTGGGTAAAATATTGTTAAAATATATATTATATTAGTTTAGTTCTCAGTAAAATGCGAGACTTGCATACAGTTCAAAAAATATATATTACTCATAACGATAAAACAAAAGAATATCTTTCATAAATACTCCAAATAATAAATTTTGCAATTTACAAATAAGAAGGTCATTTGCAAAAGTGATAATCGAGTAAAATATTCTACTGCGGATCACAAGGTTAAGCACAAATGAACACACCCTGAGAGTTTTAATTTCAACGACACTTTGTAAATATCCAAAAGTATTTTTAAATCCATTTTACTTTTTCTATAATAACTTTAATATTTTTATTAATAGTTTTTGAGGTCATGAAAAATGGTAACTTAATTTTCTTATGAAAAGAGACGTTTTAGTCGTTCAAGGCTCTATATAATTTTCCAATATTGTTTGTAATAACAAGCCAACTGTTTGAACACTACATAAAATTCAATTTTTTTTTACATTTCAATCTATACAATAAGCTAAACATCTGATTATCTTAGGTTATGGAAATTATCGATAAATTATAAAAAGCTTTCCTATGAAATATTTTAAAGTCAAAAAGAAATACAGCGGCTTAAAGATATTGAAACATTGGCAAATTATACAAGCACATGTAGAGCTTCGCCTAATTTGAAGATTATCTATATTATTGACTATTTAGCCAGTCAAGACGGCGCGACGTTACGCTACGCGAGCGTTGAATCTGCACCCACCTCGCCAATTAGCAAATCAATTTGTAAACTTCAAAGACTTTTGTTTATGAAATGGCAAAATTTTGAAATATTTACCTTCTCAAATTTGAATATATTTATAAACTGAACATAATACGTGCTAAAATTGGTTCATAATTAAAACTTGTAGAAAATTCCTTTTCCGCTTAATTTTATTTTTTTCAAAGCTAGTCAATTCTAAACGGGACTGACTCTGAACGAGTTTTTCTTACTGAACAAGGCTTTTCTTAAATTTACGTATTAATGTCGACGCTATTTTTTTTACAAATATGGCCCTTTTTAACTGATTTAAAAAAGATGGAAGTCATTAATTCCACTGTAATTTTTATGGGTGTGTGTTTTTACGAAATAAATTCCTGGTGAAGCAATTTTTATAACGGGATCCCATTTAAATTTATTCTGAAAAGATCTGAGTAGTTTTTGAGATATTCATAATAATTTTGCTTTTTAGTTCATTTTATTTGAAGTCAGTTTTCTTTTTTGGTCATAAATTAGAAAAGATTTTATAGTTGTTGTGAAATGTATACATGAGTACATTTTTGCACGCTTTTAGATATAGTATTTCTATGATATGGATAACGAAACTTCTTAATACTAGGTTTCTCTCATTACCCTGCTATATGCGGAAGTAGATTGAAGCAAAAAAACCCACGTTCCAATTTATATTCTAGTAAAAAAAGTAAAAATTTCATTAAAAAACCGCATTATTTTTAACTCAAATGAGAAACGACTTCATAGAACTTGATTATAATTCCGACAGATAACGTTACTCATGCTTAATGTTTAGGGAAATAAAGGTCCTTCTCTTTTGTGAATGAACTGTAGCAGGCAAACGCTGTTTGTCATCCCTCGTTAGCATCATATAGCACAAACTTTTAACAGTGCTATTCTGATAACTGATTAGGAACATTTTCTTCTTATATGTGTAAGTCTAGTGGAGTGTGTTTACACTGTGTCTGTGTCTAGTGGAGTCTGATTACCCTGCTAAGTGGCATTTAGCGTGAAGCTGCCTTTTGTATAAGTTATATTCTTTCTTAGTTTAAATAAGAGGTGTAATTTTTTTCCAGCTCTTTAAAATTGAAATGCCTTTAAACAAAGGGTACCTTTTAATAACACCTACAGGAGCAACCATTCTTTTTTTTTATACAGCTTCACGCTGTATCCCGCAGGGTAAGCAGAGGGAACCTGATAACCTAGTGTTAAGACACTCCGTTCGAATTGAGGTATTGCGAGTGTTGTGACCAAACTCAGGAAATGAAAATACTACTCTTTTAAATTTTCTGGAATGCGAATCGAACCCACAACCTGTCACGCTTACAGTACCTCTGCGCCACGACAGGCGTTATTTTTCAGAAATACTATTTCTTAGGATAAAAAACTATTTTTATATAAAATTGCATGATTTATAATTATTGTTTACATTATTTTTATGATAAGCTTACAAATTAAATTTATGGACTGCAGCTTGAATTTATATTATACGCCATGGTAGCCAGGGCACTGTAGTGAAAATCATTTTAAACAGAGAAATGTTAATCAATTTTTATTATATTTGAACTTTAATATTAAAAATGTCTTGTTGTTTTAAACTTTGGTATAATTTGAATGAACTGCTACACATGGCTACACACTTACGTGATAAAACATTGCAGAGCTAAATATCATTTGTTTGCGTTATTCTAATTTTTGTGTGTCCACTGTACCATAACTTTAATTGCAATAAGTAAAACTTTATTCTTAATTGCCTTAATTGACCACTATTAATAGATATTATCTATTTTATTCCGCTTTTCATTTAAGCAAACTTGCTTTAGGGATCATAGTAGAATAGAAAATATTGAAATTATATTAACAGCTTTCGTATAGTAGGATAGTCAAAGAAAACTTAGTGTCCAAACATTCCGTCTTTCACTTTCCGTGTAAGTTCGAGACATCGCCTGCTAAGTGGTGGTACTCAAACCAAGGTGGGTTAATAATATGTCCATGAATAGAGTTTAATAAGTATAAAAGATACATAACAATTATGGGTTCGATTCTAAAATGTAATCAAAAGAAATCATAGAACACAATCTAATAAATATAAAGAACGAGAATATTATTTACTACTAGATTAAAGTTTGCATGAGCATGTTTGGCTGACATGAGTACTTATGTACATTTTCTTTCATAAAACTGCTCAGATGTGAATAAATAGCTTTGTTTTTGTTTGAAAACATATAAAAACCTTTTGAATTTTTAAAAAGCTCATAGATCAGTCATTATCCTAAGGTTTCCATTTCTCATTAAAACTTGTTGTAATTGTCGTGGCAAAATATAATTTAAATTTCAACTAATTAGGAGCCGCCATCGACCCTTATCATTCTTGCGTCCATTATTAAATTAGATTACTTCTGTGAATTTAAATAATAAAATATTTTGATATTAACTTCTTTGTGTGTATTGTGTGCATTTAAGGAATAATGCTCATAATTATAATAATAATTTAATAACTCATTTAGAAGGATAGGCATAAGGAACCTAGTGTTAAGTTACTCCTTTCTCCACCTTCCGCCGAATTGAAGCATTGCGTGCTGAGTGGCGGAACTCAACGCCGCGCTTTGCCTTGTTACCGAACCCAGGAAATTAAAATACTAAATTTTACATTTCCTGGAGTGGGAATCGAACCTACAACCCGTCGCGCTTACAATCGCACGCTTCTGCCTCTGCGCCACGACATGTTACATAACAACATAACAATTTTAATATATTTTTTTGTTCATATTTCCATTGAACATAATTTTCATTCCTTTTTCTGCTCATCTTAGACACGTTGTGTGAGGGGAAAAAGAAATCTATTTATTCCTATATTTAGACATTGTACTTTTAAACGAAGGACCTAATAATATTTTTATTTATTTAAAAACCTGCCAGAGAAACTATTGTCGAATTTACCATGCATAGTGGCAGTCGGGAAGTATTATACGTTATTAAAGTTTATGTTATCCAGTCGTTCCTCGTCTCCTCAACTGCGCTTGCATATACTCTCCGTCCTCGTTAATTTTAAATATCCGTTATTGTAATCGTCGTTTGTCTTATTCAATTGTTTGTGGTGTATTTCAGACATTTTCTTATATTAACCAATATTACCACAACAGTAACATTTTCCTACTGCGCCGCGATGGCGTCATTGCCGTCATAGTCGGTTAATCTTTCTATAATTTGAAAAAGTCAGAGAACTAAGTTTTGTTTAAGATTAATACTATTTACTATTTTATATTTTTATCTACATGGCTAGGTAATCAGAGACAATCTAGTGTCATCATGTTCATCGTTTTCCACCTGAATTCGGCTGTCTGCTTTTTTGGCAGAGAAACAGCGTCCGATTGTAAATGTGATGGTAAAGGATTGATTATTTAAGTTATTTTTATCTTCCCGCTTTGGTAAGTGAAACGTGGCATTGAGTTCCATCACTTCATACACAAAATCTGGAATTGGAACGGAAGGCGGAAAAAGGAGTATAGTCTACTTTTCATACGAGGATTTTTATTTGATGAATATATTCTGCGGTCCGTGTAGAAATGTTTCACGATATATAAGTACCCATGTTATTACATACTTACGTATATGTAACGACATATTTTCACATAGTAGTAGAGTATCATTGTATATTTAAATACAAATATGGTCCTTGAGTTGGCGTTGGTAGTTTCCAAAATTTAATATTTTTTTCTTTCTTGACTATTTGTTTAGTTTGAACCCGCACCTACTTCCATCTAGCAGTATCATTCCCTATAAAGCGCGGCGGTACTTAGGTCAATGTTTGCAAAATTAAAATTTAATCGTAGACTTTGCATAACTATATAAATACACAAAAGATTTAATAAAGAGCAACAAATTCCTTTACAGACTTGTTGCCTTCATTGTACACTACTAAAGGCAAAATTATTATAAAAATGTAATTAATTTAATATACAAAAAATATTGAAAGAAAGCGTTCATCTTTGCTCTATCTAAACATCAGATGCTAGCCTATTCCTTTGCACTTGTAAATATACAAGCAAAAAGCGCAAAAACGAGTGATGAGGGTCTCGTTCGAAATACTGTGAAAGTAGGTAATCAGCTCGTGTACCGCCTCTTACTTCAAAGTGAATACTTCGTTTACTCCCTTTTTATATTTAATGCTCGGGAATGTGTCGCAATGGGTCTACAATATATGTTTGTATATGTCAATAAGCAAACATTCCATACATTTAGTTGTAACTTCGTACGAGCATATAGTTAACATATGCAGATATGATATGTGATTTCTCGATTAATTAACTAGTAGTTGTAGTTACTCGTTCCTCATAGGGATATGGATAATTTAGCTTCATACTATATGTACTACATAGGAGTTATGCGACAAGTCTCCTGATTGACTGAAATATGTAAGTTAATATATTCTTCAATTATTTAGGTACATGTTTAACTGTATAAATTCATTATTGTATAGTTGAGCAGTGTAAGATATGTAACCTGACATTTTATACTAAAATCCTTACTGATATTATAAATGCGAAAGTAACTCTGTCTGTCTGTCTGTCACGCTTTCACGCCTAAACCACTGAACCGATTTTGATGAAATTCGGTATGAAGATAGAACTAAACTTGGGAAAGGACATAGGATACTTTTTATCGCAAAAAAAATGATAGAGGTGTTGAAATAGGGGAAGAAAGTTTGTATGGAAGTTCCTTATTGTCAAACATAAAATCATGTAAGATTGTTTAACTGTTTACAACTTCACCACATAAACCACTTAATCAATTTTGACAAATAGTCTAGACCCTGGGAAAGACTATAGGATACTCCTTATCATATCGCGGGATATAATCGAATTTCACGCGGGCGAAGCCGCGGGCGGAAAGCTAGTATTATATAATTATTTGAACTTACGCTTAAAGCAATCAAGTCTCTATAAAAGTAACGCATCATCATTCAACATGTCATCACAGAGCATGTCATCTTTCACCAGCATCATCTTTCAATTACAATAAATCCTACTTATTGCGATAATAGCTGTTGCGTTATATCACCTTAGTAAATAAGAAAGATTTTTTTTTATTTGATAGCCTTATAGTTAAGTGCACTTTTGTCAGAATAGCCTAGAGTTTTTTAATTATAATAAAAAAGTTAAACATATTTGTAATAATGTACAATGCGATGAAAACCCAGTAATAGAACATGAATCTATGATTTGTAATTTTTTCTCTGTTTGTTCGTCTCTTTGTCTGTTTGTAAGCACACATCTTTAAATCTATTGGAAGGATTCGAATGAAACCTTTTTTGTTATATAGCTGTAATAGAAAACTAGCACATTTAATGCAGAACCATAACAGGACATCTAAACAGTAAAAAATAACGAAAAATACCTTAAAATGGTTCAGTGTAATAGGAATTTTTCGTTGACATTTAAAAACTAAAAATCTGGAACACCTGACGCAGATCTATGATAGTCAAGCTAAACTATAATATATAATGTAATACCGCCTTAGCAAAAATTTACCGTGATAAACACTTAATTGAATACTAAACCGAATATTCTTAATAATTTGATGAAGAGCCAAATAAAAAAGAAATAAATAAGTAAATGGCGCATTACCAAAAATTGTTCAGCTTGATGGGTAGTTTTCAGTTACAAATTTAAAATAATTGTAACTCATCCTAGCGTAGTGCGACCTCGTGTGACTGTTAATGCAATGATCTTGTATCCCTCGGAGGAATGACAAATTATTTTCATTTACCCACGAATTTACGCGCTATATTCTGCTAATCGACATGAATTCAGATGAAAAGTGTAGAATAGAGACAATCCAATCCAATTGACCCATTGTCATCAGGTGTTACATGGAAGTAGTACGGCAAAGGTCATTTAGTCCACAGCTGAAATTGCGGAAATTAAGTATTAATAAATAAGTATATGGAAATTCATAAGTATCAAATCTAATAATTATTAAAAGATAATATCTAATTTAGGTATATTTTACATGTATGAAATTTTTATAAATATACGATCATAAAATGAATGTATGCTTAACAAAATTTATCAAACATTTTAAAATATTTTTCATTTTCTGTTTTCATTGAATATAGAGAATCCAGCTAATTTTCATAATCTCAAATATGAGTTACAAAGCTCGTATTAACCCACTCTGAATACGACTATATATTTTAAAGTTACAATTCAATGTAAAGAAGCCATTGTGAACATTATAATTAGTTATGAGCTACTTTTAAAAATGTTTTTGTAGATTTTAACGTTTATAATACTAAAAATTTCTTACTTACATATAAAATACATCGTAATTTTAAGTATGACAATATAAATAATATTACTAAGTAAAATTCTTATTGAAGGGAAACTTATGAGTTTCCAGTGCAAAAAAAAAAAACGAAAAAGTCTCATTATATTTTTTAAACCAAGTGGTGTGGTGAACTGCATAAATTATATTTTTTAAATTAGCTTATTTATATGCGTAATAGAAGGAAAAAAAATGTTTTAAATTAGTTAGTTGTAGTTAATTAGTAATACAAGGGGCTCCATCCCATGCTCACGTCGCTTGCCAACCCCCGTTTGAAACGATTAAAAAGTGAAATTAAAATATTCAATTAACATGTGATTATTTCAATAATTCTGTCAATACCCAAACCGTCAGTCATAAAAATTACTTTTAAAAATTATTCATGATAGTAACATTGACATTGTAATGGTAGTGTAACATTTATTTTGTTAATTTAAAATACTTTAAATGCATTATTTAATAAAAAAATGTTGTGCCAAATTTCATGCTCCTCCATTCGCGTAATTTTCTTAAAAAGGGATCCAAAGTTTTTGCTTCACGTATTAATAGATACTAGTGCCCCTATTGACGCGCTAATATATGTCACTTTATATAAACATGGATGTCAATTCATGGTACGAGTAGTGTGTGTAACATTTATTTTATTAATTTAATGTACCTTTTTTTGCGTTATTTTAAAAAGATGTTATCATTCTGCACTCCTTCTCTATATAAACTATAAGTGTGCCAAGTTTCATGCTCCTCCGTCCGCGTAATTTTCGTAAAAAGGGCTTCTCGTATTTATATATAGATTAGAAATGGACTACACCACTACTAACAGTATTGATAACACTTAAGAAATGAAATCGGAATCAAAAAGTACTATACGACGCTAACATTAGCGTTATGTTCTTCTAATTAGCAAATGCTAAGGGCTGCTACAGTTCGTGACACCTAAGACAAAAGGAGCATTTTTGTTTTCCTAAACATTAAGCATGAGTAACGATAACTGTCTGAATTATTATCAAGTTCTACGAAGTCGTTTCTCATTTGTGCTAAAAATAAATCTGTCTTTTTAAGAAATATTTATTTTTCCTATTCAAGAATGTGAAGAGAAACAAGAGTAATTTCGTTTTAGATTCACAAATATATAAAGATAGATAGAGAGACCTAGTGTTGAGAGGTGTAGTTCTATACTTTCTGCCCAATTGCAAGGCATTTCATCGTTTACTACTACTTCTCAAGCAACAAAATATGAATTTTAAAAAGATATGGCGAATTATCTATTTTTTAAAAAGTTTCAAATATTGTCTTAACATTTTATTTATCCTATTGTGAATTATCCAATGTAAAATTTAATAAGAGCTTATTTTATTTTGGACGATCAAATGTCTACTTAAAGTAAAAATCATGAAGTTTATTATATACTACATAGTATAAAAGTTAGCAAAAATGTAGTTATACATTTCACAATAACTTTGAAATCTTTTCTAAGTTAAATAGGTACTATATTTGTAAAAATTTGTAGCGTCGACCGTAATACGTAAATTTAAAGAAAGTCTTATTCAGGAAGAAAAACTTGTTCAGAGTTAGCCTCGTTTAAAAGTAGCTAACTTTGAAAAAATAAAATTAAACGGAAAAGAAAATTTCTAAAAGTTTTAATTATACACTGATTTTGGCACGTATCGAGTTCAGTTTATAAATATATTTTTAAGCTTGAAAAGGTAAGTATTCTAAAGTGTAATGATTTTATAAAAATATCCTTTGAGGTTCTTATATGTCAATTTACACGGCGGGTGTAGATTCAATGCTCGCGTGGCGTAACGTAGCTAACTATTACTATATGGAATAATAACATAGTCGCTGTTATGCTAACATAAGCTCTTCATGTCTGCATGTTATAATATAATTAAGTAATAATACAAATATCTTACCCGATTTATTTCTTTTTGCCCATAGAAAAATTACATCGGAAAGCTTTTTATCATTAATCCACAATTTCCATAACCTATTCTAAAAACTGTTCAGTTTTTTATATAAAAGATTGAACGTTTAAAAGAAGTGAAAACTAAATATCAGGGAATTAAAATTGGCTTGTTAATTTATTGTTGTAAATAATTGTCTGTAAAATTAAATCCAGCCTTGAGAACGACTCGGAGATATAACATTTCATTTCAGAGAAAAATAAGAAAACTAGCCAACATATTTATTAAGATTATTATCTTCTAATGTATTGTTATCCATGTTAATGTTTTTGTTTCTTCAATAAAAAGGACTATAAACATAAATATGAAACTTACTATTGTATGACTAAAATGTACCCGCTTAAAAATACCTCTGGGTATTTACAAAGTGTAGTTGAAATGAAAACTTTAAGGGCGTGTTCATTTGTGTTTAACTTTGTGTTCCGAAGTGGAATATTTTGCTCGATTGTTACTTTTGCAAATTAACCGAGCTCAACTCCTTAATGTAGAACGTGGCTTTTATTTTTTGGAGTAAAAAAAAAACAAATCAACAGGTGTCATTTATTTTGTTGTTATAAGTAATAATCTTTTTATTCCTATATTTTAGCGGCGTTTTTAAACAAGATCTAGTGCTCGGATATCTTGATCTTTTGGTCTTCCGCTATATATTTTTTTAGCTTTACGCTGTATTCTGCATATCGCAGGGTAGGTAGAGGGAATCTGAGAATCTAATGTTAAGACACTCCGTTCACTTTCAACAATTCCGATTTCCACTCTCCGCCGGATTAACGCATTGCGTTATATCGTCATATCTTTATGTTTTATTGTCGTATCATTATATCTTTCGCTATATCGTTTTTATTTGAAATGAGATACTTAGTTACTAGTTACTTAGATATTAAACGAATTTGCCTCGACTCTTAAAAAAATATATACAATAGAGTTTTGTTTTAAAAATCTCATCCCATTTTATTAATATTAAGAAATTTTCCAAAGAAATCTAGATTAAATTCTCCAACACAAACATCGTTATTTCATATAAGGTTAATGAAATTTATTACTTCTTTTCGGAAAGTGGGGAACGGAATTGTTGAAAGAGAATGGAGTGTCTTAACACTACGTTCTCTGGTTCCCTCTGCCTACCCTATATACGAGATACAGCGTGAAGTTAAAAAAAATGTATTACAATTTAAAATATAACAAACTGCACAATTTCAATTTGATAGATTTCATTTTCTGTAATCGAATAAACATTGCGATCTGTGAATACATTCATATTGTATAATATTCATTGAATTATATTGGAATTATATTATTAATTATTGTTATCTACTATAATATTTTAATCAGCTTTATTATCTGTCGTTTTAAAAGTGATATACTGAAGGCGTATATTGTGGCGGAGGTCGATAAGTTGAAACCTGCATATACTTTACATATAAAATCTAAACTTATTTAAAACGTCCAGTGATAGATTACATATGTTTTTAGTTTTACGACCAACTAATATTAATTGGATTTGACTCCTGATAAATAAATACATATATAATTATTTCCCTGATACTATAGTTGTAAGAATTAAAATTCATTACTGTTCACATAGTTTGTTTTACCTAAGATCAATGTCGTAAACACATTATTTTTACCACATCCATAATTTTTTTTTTTTTTTTTATAACTCTTTATTGTACACACATAAAATAAATAAAATAGAAAATACACACAAGGATTAGATATACAATAGGCGA
Organism: Philaethria dido; assembly: GCA_033558755.1. Classification (NCBI taxonomy): domain Eukaryota; kingdom Metazoa; phylum Arthropoda; class Insecta; order Lepidoptera; family Nymphalidae; genus Philaethria; species Philaethria dido. Next base: position 337,892 of record JAKGSA010000534.1, read on the forward strand.
CCTTATCGCTAAAATAGCGATCTCTTCCAGGCAACCTTAAGGCATAAGAAAGCGCAAATTAAAAATCAGGTAGGGCATTAATAGGCATTTTCTTTCTTTCATATTAGGCATAATTTGTTCTACTTTGTAATAAATTTCTTATGTATGTTTAAACATATGAATGCATTTGTAGAATAACTACGAATGCGGTAGTTCGTCTGGTCAAAAAGACCGCAATGACATAATTGTTAAAGTGTATACTCCTGTTCTTTAAATGACACAAATTCATAATGATTAAATCGAAAACAAATGCAAATGATCTAATTTAAATTAGATATCTAGTAATTAGAAACCGCAAAGTTAGTAGTAAACCACACATGCTAGCCGCTTTAACGTAACGACGCAGTGTAATGAAGCCTTTGTACGCTCTGGAACAATTAGCTATCTTCTAGTGGTTTTTAAGGTTATCTAGATCCCACATTCTCAGCGCTTATTTTCTATAAAGCAATCTGTGAAGTCGTGTATACATACATGTTATTCTTTTGTTTAATACACTTTTGTTTTACAACTTGTTTGTAGCTGTAGGAGGTTAGGGTAAATGAAACGGTCATTTATAAATTAATTATATTTCACCGAAAATAAAGAGTACTCGAAGAGACTGCTTTTTGACTCGAAAGTTCTTAGACGTAAAGAACACAGTATGAGTGGCGGCAACCATTTTATACCTAGTATAAGTCAAAAGACATAATAAATATAAAAGATTCGTTTTTGTATAATAATCAAATAATATATTATAATAATAGTTGCTCTGAAATATAATTATTTTATAATTATTAATTTAATTTTTATCGTCCAATGTGTTCTTGAAATTTTTATTCAGACATAAGCGAAGTTTAGACGTTGAACGAAATTCTCTTAGAATATAATTAATTCAGTTCATATTAAACTTAGTTCAGAATACTAGAAGAGTTGTGCATTAGGATTGTATATAAATATATAATCCTATGTGATAAAATATATCTAGACTATATCTGCCAACAATGGCATTTTATAGTCTTCATAAAAAATGCTCTTTAGTTACCATCTCCATATTGCATATTTAATTAAATTTAAGTGGGGAACAGAATTGTTGCAAGAGAACGGAGTGTCTTAACACTAGGTTCTCAGGTTCCCTCTGCCTACCCTAAATGATACAGCGTGAAGTTAAAAAAAAAATAATAATCAAGGATAACATTTATTAAATCTATAAATAATTTATTCATATTGTCGTGCATTTTATAGTTACTTCTATGTGGGTATTACATTTGTTCTGCTTTTGACGAACATAATAGTTACAGGATTTCCGAGAAAAATGACAGTAGTTTTAAAAACCTTTTTTAAAAAACCATAATAAAAAGGTTTATCTTATTTTTTTTCAAATTTCTCTACTAAGTTGGGATTTACTTCCATAATAATAAAGTTTAGGCTTTAAAGCTTTATTCATGTGTTTGTAGAAGAAATTATAAGTTTAAAATATAAAAAAATACGACGCAGTTACGATGACAATCATAAATAGAATATCCAACATATATAAAAATCTTCAAATATCATCCATGTTGTATTCGTTATATAAAAAAAAATATTTCTTTGTTCCTCCTGTAACTTCTGAGATAAGTATAGATATAAAAATTGCAAAACATAGCTAGGTCCAAGTCCACAGGGAAAATTATCAAATTTCTCGCACGCTTAGAAGTGAAACACAAGATTCAAAGCGACAGTTCTGACTTATATCTAAGAGATATTTCATCGCAAACCTAACACTGGGTGACGTGGGAGACAGATGACCGATGGTTTTCCGACACCTGCCCGTCACATCCCTTGGGAAGCCCTATCTTAACAAATCGATATTACAAATATACATATTTTGGGTACAATGGCTTCACTGCTTGAATACATTTTGTCCATAAAATATTACATAATGATAAAAACATTTTTTTTAAGCTACACGTTTTATCTCGCATATAGTAGGATAGGCAGAGGGAACCCGAGAACCTAGTGTTAAGACACTCAATTTCCCACTTTCCTCCAAATTGAGGTATTGCATGTTGAGTGGTGGAACTCATCGCCGCGCTTTGCCTTGTTACCAAGCCCAGGAAATGAAAATACTAAACTTTTCAATTTCCTGGAGTGGAAACCGAAATTACAACCTGTCACATTTACAGTCGCACGCTTATGCCACTGCGTCACGACAGGCAAAAATATTTTTAAATGATCGAACCCACGCATCTAAGAAACCATTCAAGGGTTCTGAACGCGAAGTCAAGAGGTGCATAGTTAGTTCCCGTTAAGTTAAAAATTTTATACGATTTCTAAAAATATTTTTTTATCACAAGATCGTGATTGATACTTCAAAGTATAAAAAAATATATAATAAAATTTATTATACAGCGAAAAGATTTTATAGTCTGCTACATATGAAAATCTTTTGTTTCCTTTCCAGTTTCCTCATGCACTGTGTACGTTGGTGCATACGTTTCGATTCGATGTACCTAACGAACTTAACAGGTTCTAAGCTCTATTTTCTTCTTAAGTTAAAAGCTTACGTATTAATTTTCTGCTTTTCTGCATTATATTTGTGTATTTGTACAATAATAATAATCTAGTACATATTTATATTGAATATTATTATACTAACTTTGTTTCGGTATCATGAGGCGGTAATCAATGCGGCATGGCTGTTTTGTTTGCTATACCGATAAAACAAATTACCTTTTATAGGCCGAATAAATCAGTAAACTCGTCGAGCGCGTCGGTAACGAAGTTAGTAAAAACATGTCTTGTTACTTACTAAAAGTAGGCTGCGATGATGTAATGAATATATTTTTTTTGATAAAGAAAAATAGATTTTCATGGTTCCGAATGGATATGAAAACCATCTATTTTAATTCCTGAAGTTTTGAAATAAGTCTTTTTTTTTTTTTTTCGAATGGATACACGTGCTGTTGACCCTAGCGGTCTTTACAGCGACACCGGGGGGGAATGAAATAAGTCGGCATCTTCATGTATTTATAGGTAGAGATTCAGGTAATGATGGACTAATTTTTAATTGGGGGCATATAGCTTTCAGATAAAATCCAGCGTCAAGATACTCCGTTTCCCTTTTTTGTATTTAGTGGCGGAAGCTATACTTTGACTTACCAGAGCGGCGACATTTAAACATGAAACCGTCACCACCAGCTCTTACTAAATTTACAGTCAGACGCTGTCCTAATGCACGATGGCCAATACAAGAGCACATTACATATAGCTATAAAAATAATAATATTTTTATTTAAATTATTATATGAAAAAATTACCATATAAATATAACGCTAAAATATATTTCATAGTCAACTAGTAATAGTATTCAAGAAATACATCTCAGTAAATAGCATACAAATGTAAAGATACCCAAAAGTAACTTAAAAAAACTAATTTAGAAAATAAATACAAGTACACGTCAATTGACTATATTAAATTTAAAATATCACTTAAAATATCACCATCAAAATCAACAGTATTCAAATCGTGGAAATTCAGATATGATTAAAGGCGTTGCGCGGACTTGTCAGTGAAAGCCGTTGAAGTATTTGTGGTGAGGTGTTGATTTAAACTAGAACAAGATTTACCTATTGTGTAACATGATATTCTTTTAAGCAGGATTTAAGCCATATATTGACACTATCAATCGTGAAAATCTCAAATTTTGCTGTAAGTTTGAAATATCAAAATAGTCAACATTTCATGAAACAGTGAAAAATATTAAATAAGCAAACCTTTAAATCATTCAACGAGCGTTGCGGCAAAAATTCGATTCCGTTACATATCGCTAATACAGTGAATTTTAAAAATTCATCACATATTCATAAGAAAAAGACATAAGAAATCTGAACAAGAATATTTGGATAAATTTCGTCGATGAGTCTTCGTAAACCATTAATATTCATGTAGAAAAGTATATATAAGGTACTCCAGTGGAAAAGGTGGCTCAACGTATGCCATAAATCTAACTGACTTTTTTGCTTTGCAAGATAAATTTGTAGCAAGAGTAATAATTTACGTAAAGTTATGCACCAGTGTGAATTTCCTGGTAATGTCCGGCGGTCCAGAATTCTTGCAAGGGTGAGGGTTTTTTAGCTATCTACAGTTTATTTAAAATGATTTTGGTTTGTACGAAGTCATTGAATGAGATTTTACTATATTAACTGTTCTAGTTAGCTAGTTTTAATTGGCAGCGTAAATTGTATCGTTGATATTTATTCTTCTTGGAATAACACGAGAAGCACTGATAGGGAACTTACCTACTAATTTGTTCAATATCACAGCTTTATGCTAAAAAAACTAAGCTATAAAATTTTACTAAAATAAAAATATTTTACGGACAATAACTATAAACAATAATTGAGATTTATTATTTACATTTTCTATATTAACAAAATAAGCGAAATAATTCAAAGGCGCGTAGATATCGCATTTGTGTCCTTCGTAGCAAAATTACATAGAGGCGATATTGCGAGGCAAAACAAATATTTTTCTCCAAATTACGAACAACAAAGACGGGACATCAAGGTCCGTCCGAACATGTCGTTTGGCTGGAATTATGAAAATATCAGAGATACTATGGACTTGGCCGCCACCGAAATTTGTTCCTAAGTAAAGAGTAGATGACAAATGAATCTCGTGACTCTGCGTAAAATAGAGATATCGATATACGAATCTTATATTTAAAAGTAATCATTTTGACTATAATATGTATGTAAGTTTAAATTCATTTTTATATGTTATATGTATTTAGTTTATATTTAATTAAAAATATATTTATTTATATAATAAGTTTTGCTTCAATAAAATAATTTATATACAAATAATGTTGAGTATAGGCATTTATAAAAACAAATTAGAATTTTATATAAAGTAAGTGGGGAACGGAATAGTGGGGAACGGAATGTTGGAAGAGAATGGAGTGTAGTGACACTAGATTCTCAGGTCCCTCTGCCTACCCTGCTATATGCGGGATGCAGCGAGAAGCTAAAAAAGAGTAACTTTTGATTTATACATTCATTATTTTATATAAAATACTTTATTGATTTCCATATAACAACTTTGCTTTAATGTGTGTACAAATAACAATATAATAACACCTAACCCACCCAATAATGTAAACACCTCTTGTAACCTTGACAGTTATCAACTAAACAGGCAAGTGAACAATGCAAAATTATTAAATTAGCTGGTACTAATCATGTCAGCTGAAGGGGCCACTAATGATAACGACTGTTACGCACTAAGGCCCCTCTTTACACCATCCACTCTATTATAATCAAGATGCTTTTAGAAGGTCATTGATATTAGTTATTTTCCTGATGAATTTAATAATATTTAAAGCATTCATACATTTCTATTTACGTATTTAGATTACGGGTAAAATTTTGAAACGTAAATTTACCAAAAGGATATAAGTTATTTTCGATGAGTTCTTTTTTGTGAAAATAGTTATAATATAATAAATAACTATAAAACCAAATGGTAAAAATACGTCTTATTTTTGTATGTGATCGTCATTTTTTTGGGTCAGTTTCCCAATTTTCTTGAATATCATTGCCAAAGTAATAATAATTTGTTGTATTGTTATTAGATTGTTTTAGACTATAAGTATAATATACTTATAGTAAGTGTAGTAGCAATGAATAAATGGAAAAAAGAATTTAAAAAAATCAAATATAATGGTGTTTATTTTAAAAAATAGAGTGCAAACTTAAATACTTTCACGTAAATGTTATATCCGAAGCATAGCCGTAACTCCCACTGCCACTGGGGTGTAATAATCCAAGCTTGACAAATACAAAACGAAGCGAAAGCGCTGTTTCGAAATAGAGATATTTAAACTTATATTATTTTCAATATTGTAAGGAGTAAGAATATAAATTCATATTTTTGAACAAAGATGCTTATTATTTTAAAGATTGGTTGAGAAAAGCTCCTAATATTTCTTAGTAAATTAAAATTAATTTAGGTATTATGTAGTTAATAATTGCATGCAAAGCATTTACGGTACAATAAATATATTTTTTAATGGAAATAACCAAAGATTTGCTTAATATTGAATGTCTACTTGTTGTTAAATTATATGATTCTTCGTATAATGGAAGGTAATTTTAACTTTTCTCGTCTTGACGTGCCAGCTGCTTCCTAAGTTTTAGAACTCTTAAAGTAATCCTTAAGGCATTATGTAGAATATTGACGTCATTATCTTTTTTATAATATTTATAACAAATTAAGAATATAAATTAAATATAAAAGTGCATATTCCGAATATATATACAAACATATATCGTTGCGTATCTTGACATGATGTCATACTGTGGAAATAATCGCACTATATTATTAACACCGAGGTATTTTATATTTTTTAAATATTTTTAAATATTCATAAATATAATATATGAATAAAAAAATACTTTGAAGTAATTACGAGTATATACGGTAAATACAAACCCAATAGCATCACAATAGTCCCTAGAACTTATTTAAGCTCCAGAAAGTTACAACATATTGTGCTAAAACGTGAACAAACAAAATATATATTTCACCATTTACAAAGGTCAATAAAGACAAAGTTTACTTGAAACTCTTTTACTGAATAGGTATTAAGAATAAAGTAAATTTTTAGTAACCTTTCAGCGCTAACTAGCTCACTTCACGGAAGCGTGTTCATTTGCCCTATTTTGTTTATACACGTAACATGTTCTAGTTAAATGTAGAACTTTTTGTATATAAAAATTAGCGTATGCGCTATTCAAAATATACATATAACTGTTTTGAAAAGTCTGTGTATGGGTGAATATACTCCGAGTGATATTGTTTAAATGTACCTTAGAAAACAAAACTAGAAGCTTTTACTTAATACTTTTATAGTTCGAGTTAATATTAATTTAATTTAGTTCTTAGCTTCACGCTCTATTCCGTATAAAGCATGGTAGGCAGAGGGAACCTGAGAAGAACCTAGTATTAAGACACTCCGTTCTCTTTCCGTTCCCCACTTTCCGCCAGATTTGAGGCATTGCGTGCTGAGTGGCGAAACTCAACGCCGCGTTTTGCCAGACCCAGGAAATGAAAAAGTATTTTCATTTCCTGGAGTGGGAATCGAACCCACAACCTGTCACGTTTACAGTCGCACCTTTGTGCCTCTGCGCCACGAGAGGCGACTATTTATTGAGTACATATAAAAATAAGATATTAATTGTGCAAGAAGGAAAAAAACATGATTAATTAACATTTTTCATATTAATTTTATTTTTATACGTATTCTATCGATCAATCGCTTTTAGGAACTTATAATTGGCGGTTTAAGCGTTTCTTCAATTACTGAAGTGGCAGCTTTTAAATTTCTCGGCAAAACATTGATTACGAAGGCAGCACTCCATCTCCAGATTAAATAGTTAAGAGCTTTTTTAAATTATCTTGAGAAGGTAGTCAATTAAGTTTAAAAAAGCTTAAATTTACGTCATTTTTTTCAAATGTTCGTAGTTTACAGAATGCAACTCGATCTCGTCTAATATTTGCGTCGCCATGAAAAAGCCAGTGGCAATAACTTGGAAATGTATATTATACAAACAAATAAATAACAGAGATCGAGAACTCTAACAACAGAGAGGATATACGAGTATACAATTTTAAAATCAACTGACTGAAATCTCAAATTGGAAACTTATGCGAAACGCTACAAAATCTATGAAGATATACTTGTATTCTAAAATCCTAAAACGTGGAAACTGGTGAATCTTATAGCTCAATGGGTAACAAATATCTCTAAAGTTTTTTTTTAATTAGTAAGAATTTCAATTTTATCAACAAATCAAGCAGGAAATTTGGACGAAGTAGAAATAAGAGCGAGAGGTGGAGTTACGAAATCTCTCCGTCGTTCATAAAAAGACTTAAGCTAGACTTAATCACGAACACCGTATTATAGCTTATTTCAAAAGCGATAATAATAGGATCGTTTCAAATTTGTTAGGTAGAAAGAGAAGCTCAGATAGTGGAGACGTGAATCTAAAAGGAGCCAAGCTATCTCTCTGCTAAGTCCCCGCTATCCACAATAAATTAGTGTAATGTTAATGTACTTATCTTTAATTATATTTTAATAAAATATTTTTGTTTGATAAACGTCGTTAGACTTACTTGAATTGATCTGGATTTTACCACCCGACAGGTGATATCTATAATTTTTGGCTATGTGAAAAGGCTTAAAACTGTAAAAAAAAAGTAATGACGGAAACGGGGAATGATTATAATTCAATTAATTCCGTTTCTCTGCCCTCGTAAGACAAAGCGCGGTGTTGAGTTCCGCCATTTAACATACAATATATCGATATATAATATTTGGACGGGAAGCGGCAAGAGGAGTGTCTTGACAATAGGCTCTCTCTAACTACCCTCCTATGCGGCATAAAGCGTGAAGCTGAAAAAAAAACAAAGAAAAATTAAGTCATTTTTTTTAATTTAAATTTCAATTTATTTTAAAACATTGACTAAATAGGTTAAATGCTACAAGGTATTGTATATTAAAAGATACATACTGTAAATGTTGAGTTTGATTCGTTTACCAAGTTTGTAATGAAATTGCTAGTGACAAGTATTCGCTTTAACATTTTAAATGTGGAAATTTATTTGAAGCTTATTTCAACTTCAATAGTGTATTTGACGTATAGTGATTAAAATTATTATTTTTTAAGTAATAGAACTTCGTTGGCATAAATAATAGGATTTCGAAATAGCTTGCTTCTTGCTTAGTTTGCAATATTAAATGACTATTTAACTGACTACAGCTGACTAGCTGTAATGATTATTGCTTTCTAATATAATAAATGGGAGAATGTGTTTCTTTGTTTGTCTGTACTTCTTTCACGTCGCAAGAATCCATTTCTCTATGATTTTTTGAATCGATATAGTAAGGCGGTAGGAGAATGTTATAAGCCACTGCTTGCCGCAGTAAAACGCCTTTTCCCATTCGGAACGATCGAAGCAACGGGCAACAGCCAGTCTAAATATGTATAAAAAATCAAACGTCGCTCGAATTCTGTCTAGGATAATTAATATAATTGCTACCATACAGAAAATTATTTTTCAGTACCGTAATTATGAATATTTATAATTATCTCTTATTAATAAGATTAAGTGTTCGGCGTCATATTATTTATAAAATGATGATCAACTGAAAAAACTGTGAGAAAAATAACTTTGATAAATGCAAGGCAAATAGAGATTTTGCACTTTTATACCAATTTTATTTATATGAACAAGGTTTTAGGAAAATGAATATATTTCTCATATACATACACCTCTATGTAAATTAAAAACATCACTGTTGACTCAACTCAATTAAAATCGATTTGCAAACGAGTCATATAAATATTTTAACTTTTTAGTACTTTAAAATTCGAATGCTTTTGAAGATCTAATAAAATATGAATTTTAAAACTCATATAGTGATGGTTACCAAAGTAATAAAATAAATAATGATCTAAATGTAAAAATTCGAATTTCGGTAAAAAGTTTTTTGTCCACTAAAAACGATCGACGATTGACTAACGATTTTTAGTATTTTATTCATTTTATAAAAACATATTTTTATATATAGCATGATATGTCAATTTTCTTTTTTTTTTTTAACCTCACGCTGTAACCCGCATATAGCAGGGTAGGCAGAGGGAACCAGAGAACCTAGTGTTAAGACACAGTCTCTTTCAACAATTCCGTTCCCGGAACGGTACTCCGGAAAGTGTTCCGCCAAATTAAGGCATTGCGTGTTGAGTGGCGAAACTCAACGCCGCGCTTTGCCTTGTTATTTCCTGGAGTGGGAATCGAACCCACAACCTGTCACGTTTACAGTCGCACGCTTGTGCCTCTGCGCCATGACAGGCGTTATGTCAAAATAAAAAAAAAACAAAAAGCAAAACAATGTGATTTTTAAGGTTTAGAATAACTTATTTAATACCCTTTAAATCATCATCATCTGTGTATCAAAAAGCGAATAAGGATACTTTCATATAACTTTTAAATTACATGGAACCAAAACATGCAATTTTTTTTAATATTTCTCATAAAAAACTTCCTTAGTATTGTTTTTGCTCGAATAATGTTTACGCCTCGAGGGAAATAGGATTAAATGTTACACCGACAGTCTTGTTAAACTATTAATCCAATTCATTACTTACTGTTCTTTTAAAATTACGTTCATATTTCAACATTCCTCTGGACTAGCCCGCAGTGATCGTGTTCAGTGAGGCATGTTTCAATTGCGCCACGACGAGAAAACTAATTCAAGATATATGTGTGAACCTTAAAATATAATAAATATAAATCATTTCCACAAATTTCTTTTATTTGTATTACAGTAGTTTTCAATTATTTAAATAAAAAATATCACTATTCTGTACAATAACAACGTTTGTGGGAGGGCACCGAATAGGAGTGCAAATTTAGAAGAAGTGTTTAGTTATCAAAAATAAGATGCTATGCGGAAGAAGTAACTAATATGTAAAAAATATATATTAAAAACCTTAATATTAAATTTTACACTTCTTGAAATGGATAATAAAGAAATCCTTTGTTTTCACTCCGGGAATGACATAATTGGCATCTGACTGAACATTTTTGCTTGATTTGTCCTATTGTTGGAGCTGATCACAAAAAACAACCTTTACTTTGTAGCTTATCAGTTTTTTTTTGTAATGCATCGATTTATAAATACTGGGTTACTGTGTACTGTTGTCGTATATTTTGCAAGAAATATTTTAAATATGTCATAAATGTATTTCTACTCACCTACTTTTGTAGACTAATCATTCAAGTTAAAATATAAAGTATATGTTATACATACCTTAAAAATTCGTTATGTCGATCACTGAATTGGAGCCAGAGTAGATATGATAGTAGACACGTACAAGTAGTATACGAAAGGCGACCTTTCTAGAACGCCAGAGTCGCTAAAGTAAATATAACTAGCCTAACTCTAACTGAACTTTTGCATAAGTTAATTTTAATCTAAGTGGTTGTATAAATTTATAATAGTTAACCTATGACCATTGGAGCCACTACATTTATGTAACTTATTAAATATTGATGGGCGAAATTTAATAAAGTAAATGATTTTATCAATTCGTTTAAAGAAAATGTTTAGTCTACAGATAGAGAGCATAACCACTATATTAATAGAATTTTATTTATACCATTAGACAGATCAAGAAAATATTTGAAATACATACAATCTACATATAACATACAATCTTGTTTCCGGCCACGTTTTCCGTACAAAACGTAAAAAATACATGCTCCCCAAATGTAGGAAAAAGCCAGACCACTACAGAGATAACTTGTTCGTTAGACTGAAATTCGTCAACTCTCAGCGCAAGACGTTTTGAAATAACTTAGGAAAACAGCTCATAAGCCATGTTGGCTTAAGAGACAAATAGGTCGGTCCTTAAAAAGGTTTTGTTTACTTATTTGAAAAACATAAAAAAACACTTACTTCATGTGTTTGGAGATCTCCCTAGAAACAAGGCAGAAATGAGTATACCTTGAAGCCTTGGAAGTATATACATACATATATCTGCCACTTGTCTTCAGCAACTCCTTCGTAACTTCCTCCTCCTCGGAGGATACATTAAAACTGCACCAAACCAAATTTAGTTTTTTCCACAACTTTCATAGTTTTAGTGCAAATCTGATGAACTTGGATATTCATGTTACTTCTGTGTTTCACCCGAAAAACTTGCTTGCGGAAGTTTTGCTTCAAGTAAATTTTTATGCCCTCGTCTTAAAGAATTACTTACTTACGTCGTGTCCTCTGTGTCATCCTACTAACGGTTCACTACGAATATATACGCAAATTTCAACGTTAAGTTGGAGTCCCTCATGACAACATGGAAGTGTGAAGTATTTTGGATGTTTAAGGAAGATCTTTAAGTTTGAAAAATCATATTTTTGTTTCATCAACATCAAAATTGTTTGTTGCCTAAGTTTTTTAGATTTGATGTTTTGTTGATTTATTGAGAGAATTTGCAGCACGGTTACTGCTCCATTTATGATCAAAGATTTATTTTCAGTATCTAAGAAAATATTCTCAATGGGTCCATTTATTCTAATGTATTTGCATGCGGTTTCCTTTTCATCATTTCCCATATTCAGCAATTGCTTAGAAAATATTTACGACGTATGTTAGTATGTAATATTTGGTAAATATTGTGTGTCTTTATAAAAATTAAGGCTTTTATGATTCACTTCCATCATCATAAAAAACAAAATTGTAGCTGCTGAGTACTATAGGTGTGTATATAATCATATTATTTAGTATGAATTTTTTACTGCTTATATATTTTTTATGTTTATTTTATTGTAATTTCTTATTTTAAGTCAAATATTTACCTACCTACCTAACTTCACGCTTTATTTCTAGCGGGGTAGTCAAATATTTATTGCAAAATATTTTTTTACTTTGGATTATATAAAAATAAAAAGAAATATCTTTTTAGTAACGTGTTTTTTAAAAATATTTGAGGTCAGACGGACAACAAAAGAAAACTTCGATACTGTTATTATACACTTTTTTGGCTTAACTTGGTTTGATAAATGTTGTAATGTACGAATTCGTAAACCGAGTATATTGATTGCAATCAAGCCAAATATTTAATCACACGATATTCCCTTTTTAATTTTTTTAATTAAAAATTTCCTTGTTTTCTGAATCAGAAACTTTTTGTGGATTGATGTACTTTTTAATTTCGAAACTGACAACATTGTTTATTCATTAAATTATTAATGTTTACAGTTCGAAGTTTAATGCAGTGTATTCTTCTTTATAGTAGAGTTTATAGTGCATAAGAACGTAAATTTGATACAAACTAAGTCACTGTATTCTATAATTTTGGTTTTCTATAGCTTAATAATTAATTCGGCGGAAAATGGGGAACGGAGTGTCTTACCACTAGGTTCTCAGGTTCCCTCTGCCTACCCTGCTATATGCGGGATACAGCGTGAAGCTACAGTAAGAAAAAGAAAATAAGCCACTTAACATATTTAGATAAATAAATTTCAATTAAAAAAAGCAAATACACACTTTATTTCAGAAGTAAAAGAGAGAACAATGCAGTCCATCGTAATAATAGTTTTATTACAACATATTGGATAATAACGTTAGCACATCTAGTATTCTAGTCTGCGAGCTACAAGTAGAAAATTTTATTTCCTTCGCTACGTTTCATTTAGATACGGCCCGGTTCCTTTTATCCCCTTCCACGACTCTGTCCTCATCTTTTTCTCGGCACCGTCCTACATTACGTAATATAATGATTTCTTTTGTCTTTATATTTCTCTAATGACTGTGATTCGAACTCCTTTGTCTAATTGTGGTCGTGATATTTTAATGAGTTTGCACGTATTTTAGACTGATGATTTGTAATAATAGTATTAATTGCTCGATTGAAGTGTAGTTGATAAAAAAAATATTAAATGAATTTTAATTGATTTTTTAAATTTTTTTTGTGTAGCGGCTGTAAACTTATTATAGCAAATCGTCAGCGTTCATTTACTAAAAATAAATATAGAGAAATATTAAATTATATTAGAGCAAACATTATATATTTTCTTTATGAAAGTCCAAAAAATGATTTGTATTTAAATTTCTAAGTATACATACCTGTTTTTGCTAATATCTTTCATAAATAGCGATTGTAGACTGAAAAATTTAATAGAATTTTTAAAAAAATGCTTGAAAAACATAGTACAATTTTACCTTGATCATTTCGCTGAATAAACGTTATAACCTTTGTAACGCAAAACCATCTTAATACTAATTAGTCTCTAAATATTAACTTAGGTTTCTCTATAAAGGATGGATACGCTAGAACGATAAATTATCCCATTCTCTACTCTTCGAACATAAAGCATTATATATCAAGTAAATGAATGAAACATTACGGTTGTAATTGGATGAAGGAAAGAATCGAAGATGTTGAGATCTAATAAAAACAAATTTATTTTATCATCAATTGTTTATTTCTATGAATAATGTTACAAACAATAAGTAACATAGTTAATTATGTCTACATTTGATAGTTTATTACACAACCCTTTTGTTTTCTACTTTCTTTGAAAGACAGCCGTATTTAGCACACAATTTGTGTGGGGCACGCGTAACTGCCGAAATCATAAGTTTAACCGATTTTACGGCTATTTACAAATGTTATTTTATTATTTACAAATTTAATATAATATTTACACAAAACATATCTGGATTACTAAAATTATAAAGTAGTTATTACTAATAAGCTAAGAGTATTTTTCACAAATGTTCCTTGTTGATGTAAAAGCTAGCTAAAATCAATATTTAAAAACAATATTATTCGTCTTTGACAATTCCAACAACATAATTTTCTTAGCATACATCAAATCCTGTCAGTTCGGCTTTCAAGAGGAAGATACAGTAAAAATGTGTACTGTAGTTAACGAACTAAACGTGTTGCTTTATGTAAAATATGAAACAAGAAAATGCAAACATTTTACGATGAACCATCTATGATGAGTATTTGTTTTTTTAGGCCTATTTATATTGTTTTGCAAATTTGCTTTCTATTGATGAGAAAAATATAAATAAACATAGAAATAAAGCTAGAATCGTTCAGCATTTTCGATGAATTTCTAAACAATCAGACTCGAAGCGACTTGACGTATAAACCCTGAGTATCTTTGCTAAGCACTCTAAGCTTGCATATTCACTGCAGGTACCATCGAGGCCTAAGTTTTGTAGAAGGTCGAAGTAATTAGTTTTGATATACACGGCAACATATAATTAAAACAATATCTATTCTAAATATTCAATTTAATATTCAAATACCAATTGACTTGCTGTAATTATGTGTTTGTTGAAATTAGGGTTTTAACCTAGAAGAACTACTTACAAATATTTTACATGTACAATATAGGCGACACTTCCTGTGGACGATAGTAGAACGTGACTTTGATAAAACAAAGTCAGATGTCATCTATTTCTCATGTGCTAGCAACGAACGAGTGTCTTTACAAAGCACTCGAGGTTCCACCCCCGCTGCATAGTTTGTATAAACTGGTACGTAATCTACAACCCAGTTTCTACTCGATACTGGAAGCAATTTCACATAGAAAATTGTTAACGTTGTCATTTTCTCTGCAAACTAACGTATAACGTACGAAGCGTATAAAAATTATTCTATATTCCTTAGCATCTTTACCAAGCACTCCATTTTCTATTTTATATTTTTAAACGAAAATACTCGTCGATTGTCTTTGACAGTTTATTTCACAAACACTTAGCTTCAAAAGAAATACTTCTGTAACTGATCAAATTAAATTCATTTCTATTTATTTGATATTTACACAAATCTTAAATAAGGGTCGCTGTAAAATGAGAATTAGAGTATTAAATGATTTTAAGCTAAATTGAAATAGGTACGTTTGTGTATACAGAACGTGATGATTCGAAAATTTTACTCTTTCCAATTATGGGATCATTGCGAGTCACTTGTTCCTCGATCGTATTGTTTGCCTAACTTGATAGAAACGCAAATAACGTGGCGAAGAGACCGCCCGACGGCTTAAATACGTAACACATAGACTTAAGCTCCACGTTTCTATTGAATCTCTGTTCATGCCCGATCCGAATAACGAAATCGATTCACGCTTAATCATAATACGCGATTAAGATAAGTACTTAACAGAAAAAAATATAAAAAAAAGTTTCCATGAAACGATATTCTAAGAATCTTAACCTCAATCGTAACACGTAATGTCTTTTTTAATAGTATTTACAATATTGTAGAAATGAAATTGAAATTTTCCGTTTTATTTTAGCAGCGCTTATCATAAAGTTTAATTAAATATTTCATATTTGACGTTGAAAAATAATATTATAAATGGTTCCGAATGAAAGCAATGTTTACATGCCTGCAAAGATTAATATTTATAGTAGAGTCGTTGTATTTTAAATACATATTATTAATATAATTGAATTAACTAATATAAAGCCTCTTATAATTACTATACTATAGATACATTTCTTAAATTAGAATGTTACTCCGTAATTGGTCATCTCGAAGTACGCAGAGTGGGATACCCAAGAGTGTTGTGAATGATGAATTGCATAACTACATTAGTAAAAAAGATAAATGTGATGAGGAAGATTGAGGTAAGCTGGTAAATCAGAATAGAAATAGTGACACTTAGGTAACGTCTTTGTCGTGGGACTGTGGCGGCGGTGGCGATGGTCGCTACGACGGTGGGGTTTAGACGAGGTGGCGGCGGTCCCGAACTCTGCATGGCAGCTGGCCTCTCCCCGCTTAGCACGTGGACAATAACCGAAGCAGACTCTGTGTAAAATATTTTCTATATTAAAAAACTAATATGTTTTATTGAAGCGTAATTCATAACATTTTCCATTTATACAAATAACAAAAAATGTATGCTACATTTTTTTATTATTTAATATATTGCGCTTTTTTGAAATTTAGTTGCCAACGCTAAATTATAACAGTGTATTCACTATTAATCCAAAACTAAATAAAAAATACTTCTATAAAATTTTAACAATTACAGCTGAGCTATCACACGATCACAATTAGAGTTATGACTGTTACTACAACTGGAATGAATTTACATAATTTTTTAGAAGGTACATAAGGTATAAGTGACTTAAACATTGTATATGTATGATTAAGTCACTTTTGTGTGTATAAATGACTAGCTTTCCGCCCGCGGCTTCGCCCGCGTGGAATTCGGTCATATCGCGCGATATGATAAGGAGCCTAGGAGTAATCTTTTCCAAGGTCTAGACTATTTGTCAAAATTGATTAAGTGGTTTAGGTGTGAAAGTTGTAAACAGTTGAACAACCTTACTTGATTTTATGTTTGACAATAAGGTTTCCATACAAACTTTCATCCCCTATTTCAACCCTTTCTACTATTTTTTCGCAATAAAAAGTATCCTATGTTCTTTCTCAAGTTCAGTTCTATCTTCATACCGAATTTCATCAAAATCGGTTCAGTGGTTTAGGCGTGAAAGCGTAACAGACAGACAGACAGACAGAAAGACAGACAGAGTTACTTTCGCATTTATAATATTAGTAAGGATATCAGAATAAGAAAGCGTGTAATAAATAAATAACGAGATTACGCCCCCTATTTATTTCTAAACTTCAGTCGCTGTATACAGGTTTCTTAATCTTAGTTTGAAACTAATCTCTGAAGAATATATTAAATAAAAGTTTTTGTTTCTTATTCCTATATAGCAGGCCAATTAGACATAACCTAGAGTCAAGACACTCTGTTTCCAGGTTTCTGCCTGAAATTGGCCTTTGTGTATGGCGTGATAGAACTCAATATCGGACTTAGTTAACCAAAGCGAAAAAATGAAAATAATTTAAATATATCCATTCCCCTGAATGGTAATTGAAACCACGACCAATGGCGCTTACACTCACACGCTGTTACATTAACCTACGATAGACTCACATTTATTACTTAATATTTATGGACACTAACACTCTAAAAGTACAAAAGAAAATGTACAAAAAATCTAAGACCTAGCAAATTAACTTTTTTTTTCTTTTATGGATAACAGATGGCAAACGAGCAGAAGGACCACCTGATGGTAAAGTGGATACCTTCGCCTGAACATCTACAACACCAGAGATGTTGTAGATGCGTTTATAACCCTAGGATACAGATGGAAAGAGGAGGACATTGTAATGTTCCGCTCTCGCAACCACATTTTGGGGAAAGGATGGGTGGGAATGGGAAAACCTGGCTTACATGCCATCGAACCGGAACACATCATAAGATATTTGGCGGTTCGTCTTTGACATGCATGATAGTGGTCGCGAGCCAGACGGAGGACGAACCTCCTACCACCAAACAACAAACAACTTCAGAATAAATGCTAGTTTATATGCTTATGCAGTATATATAATTTACTTAAACAAAATGAAGTAATTAATTAAATCTCTAATCTGACACTAATAAATATATTATAACATGTAGTAGTTGAGCGCTTTAACGTCTCAGGTGGCTAAGTTCGTACTTCTTTATTACTTTACCACTCTAACAAATTTGATGATCCCTTGAAATTCTTGCGTTTACCTACACCTGGGTATGATGAATCCACGTTTAATTATTCAATGTCAGATGAATATTCTTTAAGGATTATCCTTTTTTAATTTATCTGCAAATAATCTAATTTTCTTAGTTCGTTGATACTCAATTTATATTATGTGTAGCACTTGATGTGTTTTTGTTGAGGCTTAGTTCATTTCTTTAATTATGGTGATTCGATGTGTCTGTTATATCAGTGCATGAATCAGTGCGCCAGTATTAAAAACTTTTACAAATTTCCTATTTTTTTGTTTATTTACGTTTTGTATGGTAGTCAGAAAATACCTGGTGTTAAGTCACCACGGTCCCCACTTCCTATCCGTTTAGAAATATAACGCATTGGGTTGCTGTTCCTAATGCCCCGCTTTAACTAATAAGAAGGGAAGTAACAAAATGGAAACGGAAATATTCAAAACATTTAAATAGTCCCGAGTGGGAATCGAATCCTCAATCATCAATTGTATAGTCAGATAACATATGCAACTGAGTTACGTTGGCATCTATCTTTTAGTGAATCTTTTTCATGTTACTTCTACTATGCTTACTTTAGTTTGTCGCTTGGTTCTCGTATATTAAGCCTTAATACGAGTAAAGATCAACAGAATACCCTTTCAATATTGTACACAATATAAGATAACTTAATAAAAAATCTTGTAGCCATATAAAAAATATTTATAATAATTGAGGGGACAATACATTTTTAAGTTATTTAATTTTGCTAGCAATATAAATAAAATATTATTTTAACAAACGCTCCTATAAGGCTACGAGGCTACGTAAGGCTACGAGGCCAATCATTAAGTAAAACATGCTCTAGACACACTTAAGTGTGAAGAGTAGACGGGATAGACAAGATATGGCACGTACACCTCCCATATGCTATCTAAATAGGCATATACTAGCACCATGTAATTTACGCCTTCTGGGTTTATGTATGTGAAACTAAGTAAATGTCTCTCGTTTAAATACTAGGTATATTCGCTGTTTTGAGGAAAACTTAATGATTTTCTAATTTAATCTCGTCATGTAGGAAGAAAATATCGTCTAATTACATTACTTCGTTTTAAATACATTCTGAAATATATTTGGCATTATGAAAGTTTAAATCTATTAAATATTTTTAAATTGTTGTTCATTCACTCAAGATAAGAAAAATATTTTTGAAAAACGTAAAAGAATAAGAATTTCTCTCTGATAGACTAGATTTCAACCCGTGCCTCTTTGTAAATCATCTCAACGCTCTGACCACTTCTCAATACGTTTTATACAGCTACGGTGAAAATGAATGCGCTTGTTACAATTATAATAATATTTATATCAAAACAATCATTATTTTCATAACAACACAAATTTTCTCTCAGCAACAATTTGAATCTATAACCTCAAAAGAATAGGTCACCACGTCCACAATACCGCCATATTTTTGCAGTAGGAAATCCTCATAGTTTCTAAATGTAAAATTTTATTTAGCTCCACTTAACCAGAGCTATACATACACAGTTAGCACAAACCACTCCGTATTTAACTTTAGTGAATTTGCTACCCACATTTTGTATCCGCATTGCGTGTTACTAGCATTCAATTTACCTATGTGCAGCTCAATTTCCCGTCAGATGCAAATTGCGTTCCTAAATACTGAGATGAAAGCAAAACGGCTGAATTGTTACCGGTTGGTATTGTCTAATTCAAATGACGAAGTGAGCAACGTTTGGCTTTTAGAATGTCAGTAATTAAAGTTTGTGTTTAGAAACACATCTACATATCTATGGTATGTAAATTATTTATTATTATATTTTTGAGGCCTATCGTGGCCCAGTGGTACAAGCGTGCGACTGTACACGCGACAGGTTACTAGTAGATTCTGCGTAGCGTTAATAAAAAAAAATTGAAACTATCGTACGAAGGTGGTAAACGTTTAAAATATATGAGACGCCTATTTGATCTGGTGAGAATTTTATAATATAAAAATTTTAGAATAAAGTAACAAAAATGTTGAAGTTGTGGTTCTTATAACAAAGAATTGGTGATTCACACAGGTGAATCAGGTTCTATATTGTTTTGTACGAAGAAACGTGAACTACAATTTGTATTAAGTAAATATATTAATACGTATTATTGAGAAATATTTGTAGTTTCGATCGATTTATTAAAATTAGTGTGTTTAAATATTAGATTGACACCCGTCAAGTTTATAGATTCAATTTAGGAAAAGTATATCTTTTACTAGGTGAAGATGAAAGTCGATTTAAATATAAGATTATATGTAATAATTAGTTAAGAGTATGTAAAGAATATTTTATAAAAAACAGTGATAATGACAAAGTTTCAGTCAATAAGAGAGAGAGAGAGAGAGAATTTAATACTTACCAGAACTACTTGGTGCGCAAGTATAGTTGCCAGAGTCGTGTGGTGCAGCTCTTGCTATTAGGAGGCGGCTGGTCCGCGTTCGCTGCTCAGTCTCCACACTGATACCTCCACGTTGGGCATAATTCACTACTTGCTCTCCTCGATACCAATATATAAAACTGTAATGAAGTTATTATGTTAATTTTCATGAATAATAAATATATCTTCTGGAATAGTAACTTTGACTTGACTATGTAACTATATCATTGCTGGTTTTCATGTGCATTTAAAACTTTATACATATTATAAAATATTTGCTATTATAAAAACAGGTCAAACATTTTTACTGGAAATAATCATGCAACAAAAAGTATCTGAATGTTTGCGTAAATTGTTATAATATTATTATATATTGCCTGGTCAATTACCGTTTCACTGTACTTAATTTTTACCTCTCAATAGCTTTATTCAATGTAAGCTTCATTATTAATTTGTTGACAGAATACATAAGTTTCATAATTACAACCAATTATTTAATTATTTCAGTGTTATGGGTTTATCGAATAACTACAAACCGATAGGAACACTGTATAAAAAGTTAAATTTTTAATTTCCTGTTTCTTTTTTTTCGGATAAGTGTTCTTAGTATTTAACTCGCTAGGCATATAAAAGCGATTAGGTACTCATTTCATTAAGTAGAGTTAGTTTTTGGCTAGAGAAATTTTATTTATAACTTTTATATGAAATAATTTGATTTCGTAGCATCCGCATACTGAAAAGCCATACGCCTTTTCGAATATTTAATGAAAGAGGAACTTAATAGTATACGAGTATGTATAACTCATGAGGCAGCCCGAATAACAACCTCGGTTTTCTTCGGAACGTATCACCCCATCAATATTCAAATTGAAAGTCCCTCGTTGAAAGATCTCAGGCACATGGTACCATTAAATGTTGATACGCAAAGAATGCCTCACTTAGAGACCTCGACCGACCCTTTTATCAGAAAATAAGCTTATCATGTTTATGAATGTGGCTATAAATAGACGTGCGAAAAATATATGCTTATTAAAACGGTACTGTACGGTTATTGAAGTCGGTTGCGTATTTAGTTTTATATGTCGCTACGTTATAAAGGAACATAAATTGACAAATAATGTATTCTTCGAGATATCTTAGTTATATATGAGAACTAGCTTTTCGCCCGCGGCTTCGCCCGCGTGAAATTCGGTTATATCGCGCGATATGATAAGGAGTATCCTATAGTCTTTCCCAAGGTCTAGACTATTTGTCAAAATTGGTTAAGTGGTTTGTGTCAAAGTTGTAAACAGTTAAACAATGTTATATGATTTTATGTTTGACAATAAGGAACTTCCATACAAACTTTCATCCCCTATTTCAACCCCCTCTATCATTTTTTTCGCGATAAAAAGTATCCCATGTCCTTTCCCAAGTTCAGTTCTATCTTTATACCGAATTTCATCAAAATTGGTTCAGTGGATTAGGCGTGAAAGAGTAACAGACAGACAGACAGACAGACAGAGTTACTTTCGAATTTATAATATTAGTAAGGATTGCTTAAAAATTTAAACGATGCATTATAATCACTATCATGATTAATTTAAGTACTTACTATCAAAAAATATTGATTAGGAAAATTTTAGCTTATTAAAATACGCTTAAGATACGCGTTGTCTTAGGAACGAAAACAAACAAAAATATGAGTGTAATTTATTACATTTTTTAACTAACAATTGTTTTATTAAACTTGATGATTTTTTTCTTTTTTTTTAACTTCAGGCAGTATCCCGTATATAGCAGGGTAGGCAGAGGGAACCCGAGAACCTAGTGTTAAGACACTCCGTTTTCTTTCAACAAATCCGTTCCCCACTTTCCGCCAGATTGAGGCATTGCGTGTTTTTTAAAAACATTATTACTAAAGTAAAGTGGGTCTGTACTTCTCTTCTATTTTGATTTTATGTATGACAAATTTCATACGCCTGCTTCCACATAAATATTGTTAAAAAGGAGTTCAATTATTTTACTTACCTATTATTATATTGATATACTTCAACACAGTGTATCTAACACAGATGAATTCTAGTTAGTAGTAACCTAACTTCGTAACTTATAGAAACAAAAACATTTGAATTACTGAACTCGTTATGTGTAAAAAGTGTCTAAAACGTAAATTCTATAATAATATTTTGTATTTGAATCTATACAATATTATATTATAATTGATATTCAGTTTGGAAAATCCTTACTAATATTATAAATGTGAGAGTAACTCTGTCTGTCTGTCTGTTACGCTTTCACGCCTAAACCACTGAACCGATTTTGATGAAATTCGGTATAAAGATAGCACTGAACTTGGGAAGGGACATAAAAGGATACTTTTTATGGTAAAAAAAGGGGGTTAAGAGGTTGAAATAGGGGATAAAAGTTTGCATGGAAGTTCCTTATTATCAAACATAAAATCATGTAAGATTGTTCAACTGTTACAACTTTCACACCTAAACCACTTAACCAATTTTATTAAATAGTCTAAACCTTCAAGGAAGACTATAAAAGGCTTTCCTCCTTACCATGTCGCGCGATATAACCGAGGTTTATGGCTGAAACGCAGGCGGAAAGATAGTATATTATATTTGTAGCCTGAGTAATAGATTTGGATTTTCAACTCCAGAATCATTCAATTACGCAATAAACTAATTTTCAAATTTAGCTTTTTCAAATATACAGGAAATGTAGAAGTTTTTACATCACATAAGTAGAAATTTGTTGTGTAAAAGAATCAATTTGAGAGTTCAGAAACCTTGTATGCGGGCGACTAATAATTATTTATTGGCAATATACCACATTCAAAATACTATAAGCTATTATTACATAAATATTAAATTCTCAAGGACACGGTCAACCTTCTATTTATGGCAGTTAACGCCTTGTGGATAAGTGAATAAAGCTGAACAAAATTGAGGTATATAACATTTTCTCATTTTAAATATTGCGAAACTTCATTTAAATATTATTGTGATTTAAATATTAAATTTTATATGTACAATTCACAAGTATCTGACTGTGCATACGATGTTTATGGGTTCAATTCCAACAAGGGAAAATGTTTACAATTAAATGTTGAGTTTTCTTTGCTCTAGTAAGACAAAGTGCGTCAGCAGCTTAAACCGCTTATCCCTATAATCGGAAAATGGATAACGAAATTTTTAACTCTGGACCCTTCCTAACTTCTTATCTACCTCGCAAAAGAAGTAGATGGTTCGATTCGAAGAGTAGAATATTATTGAAATAGCACATTTTATTCTGTTTACACAATGTGTCAGTTATATATGATTAAAATATTACATAAATCATATAAAATGGAAATATTAAAATGGAATAATACACTTTTAAAGATATTTTAAATATAATGAAAATTCGAAGCATTGCGAGTTCTCATAATAGTATAATAGCTGCGACGAATATTAATATGGAACTAGTGTAGAGAAACGTGAATTTGATATGCCACTTTATTAATATTGAGATAAATATTTTTAATTCAAAATATAAAATGTACTAACAAGTTCTTAATTAAAATTTAATAACTAACAAGAACGTCTCATTAAGAATAATAATCAATTAAATTGTTTCCATTTGGTTATAGAATTATGTTAGATCCTATAAACTACCTATCGGTGCCTACATTTTCATTATGAGAGCTGTATCTGATACAAGCAACCCTTTTAGACTGATGAGATAATTCCGTATGTTCACGAATTTGTAATCCAATGATGGTGAATCTTCTGAATTTTAACACAAAAGTTATAAGCTTAGTGTCAGAAAAATGGTTTTAGCAATTTTAAAATTAAGCTGTAATAAGCTGCATTGCGAACGTTTTGGATTAAAGCTAAGTATTAAATATATATATATATATATATATATATATATATATATAGTGATTAATTTATACTTACCACTGAAAAAATATTGATTAGGAAAATTTTAGCTATTAAAATACGCTTAAGATACGCGTTGTCTTAGGAACGAAAACAAACAAAAAAAAAAATATGAGCAGTAATTTATTACATTTTTTTAACCAACAATTGTTTTATTAAACTTGATGATTTTTTTCTTTTTTTAACTTCAGGCAGTATCCCGTATATAGCAGGGTAGGCAGAGGAACCTGAGAACCTAGTGTTAAGACACTCCGTTTTCAACAAATCCGTTCCCACCCTCTCCGCCAGATTTTTTTTAGTGCATTGCGTTTTTTAAAAACATTATTACTAAAGTAGTGGGTCTGTACTTCTCTTCTATTTTGATTTATGTATGACAAATTTCTATACGCCTGCTTCCACATAAATATAAGTAAAAAGGAGTCTTAATTATTTCTACTACCTATTATTATATTGATATACTCAACACAGCAGTATCTAACACAGATACTGAACTTAGTTGTAGTAACCTAACTTCGTAACTTATAGAAACAAAAACATTTGAATTAATGAACCTGTTATGTAAAAAGTAACAAAACGTAAAACTTATAATAATATTTTGTAGCCGAATCATGCAATAGTTATATTGTACTGATATCGCAGTTTGGGAAAATCCTTACTAATATTATAAAATGAGAGTAACTCTTGTCTGGTTCATGTCTGTTACGCTTTCATGCCAAACCACTTGAAACTGATTTTGATGAAATTCGGTATAAAGATAGCACTGGTGAATTAAGTGAGCAGTTAAAAGTGAAGTATTTTTATGAAAAAAAGGGGTTAAGAGGTTGAATAGGGGATAAAAGTTTGCATGGAAGTTCCTTATTATCAAACATAAAAATCACGTAAGATTGTTCAACTGTTACAACTTTCACACTCAACCATTTTAACTAATCATAAATAGTCTAAACCTCTTGAAAGACTATAGGTCTTCTCCCTTACCATGCTCTTGAAACATATAGTGAACTATCTCATTGTGAAACAGTCCAAGTGAAAGATAGTATATTATATTTGTAAGCCTGGAGTAATAGATTTAGTTTCAACTCCAAATCCATTCAATTATTGCACAAAACTAATTTTTCAAATTTAACTTTTTCAATCCACGAAATGTAGAAGTTTAAATACATATGAAATTTGTTGCAAAGAATCAATTTGAAATTCAAAACCTGCATACAAGGACAATAATTATTTATTTAATAATATATTCAAAATACTATGTTATTATTGTTTATAAATATTAAATTCTCAAGGACACGGTCAACCTTCTAGTCTATGGCAGTTAACCCGCCTTGTGGATACAAGTGAAAATGAACAAAATTGAGGTATATAACATTTTCTCATTTTAAATATTATGAAACTTCATTTAAATATTATTGTGATTTAAATATTTAATTTTATATGTACACCACAAGTATCTGGACGCCATACATGATGTTTATGGGTTCAATTCCAACAAGGAAAATTGTTTATGAAATACAATGTTGAGTTTTTTGCTCAGTAAGACAAAAGTGTCAGCAGTTAACCCCTACATCCCTATAATCGGAAATGGATAAACTAAATTTTTTAACTCTGGACCCTTTCTAAATTCTTTAATCACCTGCAAAAGTGGATGGTTCGATTCAAGATAGAAGAGTTATTGAAACTGCAATATTTTATTCTGTTTAATAATAATGTGTCAACAGTTATATATAATTAAAATATTATTAAATCATATAGAATGGAAATATTAAAATGGAATAATATACTTATAAAGATATTTTGAATATAATGAAAATTGAAGCATTGCGAGTTCTCATAATAGTATAATAGCTGCGACGAATATTAATATGGAACTAGTGTAGAGAAACGTGAATTTTATATGCCACTTTATTAATATTGAGATAAATATTTTTAGTTCAAAAACATAAATAAGAACAAGTTCTTAAATTAAAATATAATAACTAACAAGAACGTCTCATTATTACAATAAGCAATTAAATTGCTCTACTTGGTTATAGAATTTTGTTAGATCCTATAAAACCACCTATCGGTGCCTACATTTTCATTATGAGAGCTGCATCTGACAATAAGCAACCCTTTTAGACTGATGAGATAATTCCGTATGTTCACGAATTTGTAAACTAAACGATGGAAGGAATCTTCTGGAATTTTAATAATAAAAAGTTATGTTTAGTGTCAGAGAAATGGTTTCAGCAATTTTAAAATTAAGCTGTATAAGCCTGCATTGCGAAATCGTTTGGATTAGCCAAGTATTATTTATTTATTTATTTTTTTTTATGGATGTATCGGCTGGCAAACGAGCAGAAGGACCGCCTGATGGTAAGTGGTTACTCGGCCCATGAACATCTACAACACAAGAGATACTAGGATGCGTTGCCAACCCAGAGGATACAGAGATGGAGGAGGGATAATGTAGTAAACTGTTACGCAAACCACCACACATTTTGGGAAAGGATGGTGGGAAAGGGGAAACCTGGCTTACATACGCCATCGAATCGAACACATCATAAGATATTTGGCGGCTCGTCTTTGACATGGAGAGGCTTCCGTGACGCCAGACGGAGTGACGAACTCCAGTATTAAAGAGAGATGATAGTAGAGATATATATATAGTATATATATACATATATATAGTATACTCTCTTATATATATACGTGTCTAAGTAAGTAGCATTCGCCAATAATAAATTTACCATAAAATTTGACGAAGTATTAAATACTTGAGTTTTTCACCATCAATAGATTTTCGATAAAAAGGGGAAGCACGGAGTGACGGAGTGTGTGCACTTTTTTTTTACGTGAGGTTATTATTTATACACCTTTATTAAAAGCCTGGTCAGAAAGTAACACAGGTAAATAAATGATTCGTCATAGTAATAAATAACGCGTTAGTCTATATTTTACTATAATGGATTAGTAAAGATTACTTGAATTTTAAAAGGCATCTAATGTTAACAATTTAATTTAATAAGCGTGACTATTTAATACGGAAATCACACTGAAACGTTGCTACGATAAAAGTTGAAATTCCTAGATATGAATTGAAAGAGAATTTATTTCATTTATTTCGCACTAAACTACTAACGTATCGCTGAATTGAATTCGTTAAAAGTCTATCAACGTTTCTGTTATGAATCAAAAACAAAAAAGATAAATAGGAGTATATCAAGTTGAGAAGGACTAAATTTTTAATTAAAACAAGTACAAATATTTTATTAACATTTTATCCAGTATGTTCAAAAACGTTCACGTTTTCAATAGAAATAAGCTAATATTTTGTTTTCAATCCGACGAACTGTGAAAAAAAAATAACTTGAAAATATTTATTTGACTTCTTTATCTGTCTATATCATTTAACTAAAAATGTAGATGCTCTTAGGGATTTAATATAGGCTCGTAGATTCCAATCGCATTTAAAAAAACTGCTTATATTTTGTTTACTGATATTTAAAACAACTTGGTGAAGTTTATGGCGATGAGGTCAAATGAGGAAAAATGGCAAGCTTAGTATTATAGGTCCTTTCTCCTTGTCTACCCCGTCCTACGAGTAAGATGTACAGAGATGAAAAAAAAATCACAAAAACGATTCATTACTTAAATGTGTGGGTCTTCTTCAAATTAAAATAAAGAAAGATTTCTAAGATATAACTTAAAGTGCGACTATATAGAGCGCTTTGCTATGAATAGCAAAAGTATATTTTGGTCTTTCATATTATTTTTGTAGCTAAATTATGTAAAAATCTGGCTTATTTCTTTACAAAATCTGCTGAGGATTTTGTCCATAAGTTTTTAGTATACACAAATTATTATCGTTTAATGAAAATTCTGCGAATTGTATTCGCTGCTCTTTTTATTTTCCAAGAGACAAACAAAAATAATTTATACGTATAATACCTGCTTTATGAAAACCTCTTTATTAAAATCTCAGCACTAGTAGTTCTAGGCAAATACTGCTAAATATGACGCATATTTTCATTACTGCCTATATTCAAAACGAGTCAAGTATTTACATGTTATGCTAGAGAGTAATAACACGCGTTGAAGCACTATGAGATACCTACCCCCTAATGATAATTTAGCTTCGAAATTATTTAACCTCACGCCAAATAATTGTAATAGTTGTGGATTTAAATTTGGGAAAATATTTTGTTTATAATATGGATTATAGCCTGGCCTAGTTAGACAAAGTTTCGAATTGTGTGTTCGTCATCTAATGCAATCTAATGAGAACTAACAAATTTGAGGAAATGAGGAAAAAGTTGCAATATATAAAAAATATTTCACAATTGCATAAATTATACTTATAAATATTATCAGTTAACCTTTAAATGCTATAATTTCAGTAGCTACATTTTCTTTATTAAATATAAATATCTGAGATCAAAAGTTTCACTTTTGACCTCAGATCAGAGCCAGGTAACTCGTTAAAGTAAGTCGTTGCTTAAAAAATGTTCATTTGTAAATTACGTTAAGTTACTGCTGAAGTTGTTTTAAAGATATATTAAGACATCTAAGGAATAATCTATGCTCACCTCGGCGGATCCGGGGCGTGTTTTGCGACGCAAGTGAGATTAATATCCGACCCCGCTCTCACGAACAGCTCTGGCCCGGATAAAATTTCAGCTTTCGACACTGTTGACATCACCAACAAATTATTGATGTTACTTACTTTTTTTTGGAAATTAAAGTAGTATTAATAAAAGTAAATATGTCATCAATATGTCATAGATTCTTTAATATAACTAATTCATAATTTATGCCTTATAATTTGATATCTTTTAAAAAATATAATGATTAATTTTAAAGAACTTTTGATTTCTTTTATTTTATTTATGGTTCATGCGTTACAGACATATTGTCCGTACTTTTTGTTTGATTTATTTCACATTTTCATTACTCAGCTTAGTATCTCAATGTTTTATTTATGACAATCAGGTCTCTTTGTTTAAATTATACTAAGCTGAAAAAAAATATTTAAAGATAAATATATAATAGTGGTGCACCATAAATATATCCATGTAGATTTGAAATATACAACCACTGGCTTTGTGCTTAGTGATTAACTAAAAATTATGTAAAGATAAGAAAGTCAGAATAGCTATATATAATAACATCAAAATTCTTAATACTAACCGACAACGGTGAGTCTAAATGATAAACTGATCTTTGGTTCAGTGGATACTTGACATTCGTAGACTCCAGAGTCACGGGGCTGTGCCGGCGCCACACGGAGCGTCCACTCGTCCGAGCCATCTGCGTGTAGCGCGGCGAACCGAGCATCACTGCTATATGTATGCACTCCCACGGTTAAGATGTGCAAATCCCGTTTGCGAATCCAGGATACCTGAAGCAAAACATTCATTTATAGTATCTATCTTCATTTATGGTAACTTTTAGTTTTTGTATATATTTAAATATAATTTTTGTTAGGTGGTAGGAGGTTCGTCCTCTGACTGACTCGCGACCACTATCATGTCAAAGACAAACCGCCAAATATCTAATGATGTGTTCCGGTTCGATGGCATGTAAGCCAGATTTTCCCCTTTCCCACCCATCCTTTCCCCAAAATGTGGTGGTTCTGATAGTGGACTACTACATTGTCCCCCCTTCCATCAGTATCCTCTAGGTTGGCAACGCATCTACAACATCTCTGGTGTTGTAGATGTCTATGGGCGAAGGTAACCACTTACCATCAGGTGGTCCTTCTGCTCGTTTGCCGTCCGTTATCAATAAAAAAAAAATAATGCATAAAAACATGCATACATAAATTAAAAATATTGTTCTATTTTACTTTTAACTTAGACTAACCTAAAAATATATCTAAAAATAGAGTATAAACGTTTCCCAACACGAAAACTGAGAAGAGAAAAGCTTGGGGACTAAGAACCAATTATACGTAATTAGAAAGTTGTTTAAAATCTCTTGTGTTGTACCTAAGAGCACCTTAAAATCTGGAGCACTTAAGTCAGGATTTAGGCGGTGCACAATGGAATTAGTCCAGGATTGAAACTTTCCTGCAAGACGACAACGACAACTTTAAAAGTCTTAATTGGATCTAAAATTCAAATTCATACAATTAAACAAAAGCAATTTATTTAGATTTCTAACCAAGTTTTATAGTATTACATTGAAAGTGGACTTTAGTTAAACAAATACAAATACCACGGTGTAAAAGACAGATGAGTAAAAAGACGTCTTCGGGTGAACTCAACCGCGTGAAATGATTATATAGAATAGGCATGATTGGGTCCCAGTACAACAAATATATACAAGAAATGTTCCGCAATTGGCAATAGAAACCAGTCATGGAGAAACTGATCAACCGTGTAGTAAGTAAATCTGTCTAATGCTAACAATTTCAAAACTTTTCAAGTGTAGAGATTTTAAGAGTTATATAGCTTTTGTTAACTTATATAAGAAATAAAAAATATTTCAATGATATTTCATATTTATTTTTTAAAATGAGTTTCATGTTGTATTTATTTCTTATGAATATTACAAATTTTCTGTAATGGACGATTACACACGGCTTATTCTTTTAATTTAAAAATACAAAGAATCATAAATTCAAAAAATTTGTTAAAAAAAATAGTAAAAAAATATTGTTAACGTAACTGGTTTCAAATGCGCCTTCTTTTAAATTACGCACGCAATGTAGATATTTACCACCGATTAAATTGTACTTGCAATTTTCGCTACGGTAAGTGTACTTTTTTTTCTATTTCGGCAAAAATTGAAAATGGCACATAAAAAAAATTGTGAACGTACAATAACGTTGATTAAATTTTAGAATAAAGCTAATATTCATTAGCTAGTATTATAAATAACTCATTTTAAAGAAAAGGAATCCGATAATAGTAATTAAAGTATTCATTAAAATATTGGAAGGAATAACATCGGACTCGTAAGCTGATAGTGCATATTTAATAAGACTCTTTAAATAAATAATGGTGGAAAATGAATTGGGCAGACAAAATATAATTTTATTTCATATGAAAGTATCAAATTTTCACGATTTCATAACCGTGTTGCCAACATGATGAAAATAAAATTTTGCATTTGGAATGAAAAACAGTAACATATTTTACGAGAAGCCGTAAAACAATTCTTGGCCTATTTCGAACGCCTTTGATATGGTATTGGAAATTATTCGAATTTATATTCGATACGTTTGCCTTGAGGTTTAAAAAGTTTCTTCACGCTGCGTCGCTTTTAAAGGCTCCGTGGCGACGGAACAAAGTGAACTAACTGGTATAACTGCATATTCACAAACTATTCTTTCGCTCGGTATTAAAGTTTTTATGGGTCAAGCCTAGATCAAGCGGCATTAAACTCTCGTGATAGAGAAGAAACAGAAAATGTTTTATAATCCTCTTTGTGTTGTTCACTTTAATGTATGGTATATGTATATGTCGAATATTGTAACAACTACAAAACAATATTTTACGTGATCATATTGTAAATATCTAATTAGTTTAATAGAAACATGCTTGATTGTATTTTCTCATTATCTTGCTTATCCTGGCAAGGATATCAGGATATCAGGTTATTATAATCGTGTAACGCCTTATATTTTTAAAACTATAGGTATGTTAAGCAAAATGAAGGTTTTTTTTCCTTTGAAACCTTAATCAACTGTACGCAACTCGGAATTCCTGTTAACCACATTTATCTCCCATTATTTTGCCTCAACGAAATCGTTGACGAACTAATGATTATGTAAAATTGTTCTTTAGTATGTAAAAAATGAATGAATGTATATAAAAAACTTTACTACAAAACTATCACATGTTTTTTATTTAACTTTCCGATTTTATAAAAACATTTACTGTGAATATGAGTTCAGGTAAAAATGTAACGATTCGATATTTACATACATATAGGCAAACATGACACTGATTGCTTAATGAATACAAATATAACCAACTAAGTTCATCATTCAATATTGTAAAATATGTTTCTACATTTCACTATAACTATAGTATATATCTATTGACAGGTTCTCGGGTTCAAAGGAACCCGGTCCTTTGGAAGGCTTGCGTGGGGAAACAGGTCCAACACGTAGAGGCCCCTTTGAGACAACAATATTTTTTAATCTGACGCATTGACCGGGATCCATCTCTGAGTAACCATAGGCAATTGCTCAGAGATGGTCACCGGTCAATGCGTAGGAGCTATGGAACATATGGAAAACTAAAATAGGTCTATGGAATGGAGTTTGGATGGACTAAGTACTGGGCTATTGATTGAGACTACCGGACGTCCGCCTTTTCAACAGTCTCAAATTGAAAGGTTAGCGTATATATCTATTATTATATTCAATTGTAAAATAAGTAATTTGCAACTATATTAAAATTAAGCATTTATGTTTTATAATACATAACGATAGATATATTATTATATGTAAATAGGACCCATCAAGGCGCAATGGAACAAAATCTGAATAAGTGCAATGATTCTGGATTCAATTCCCACTCGGGGGAATAATTAAATTTGAATTCTTTTTCATTTCACCGCACTGGTAAGACAAAACACGGAACTGAGTTCCACTAATCGAAACGCAATATCCTGAAAATCGACGGAGAGCGAGGCATGGAGTGTACTGACACAAAATTTTCTCTATCTGACTTCTTATGCGAAAATAAAAATGAACTACAGATAACCACGCTCTAAAAAATATGAAACAAGAAAATATTCTCACCTAAAATTGTTACGTACAGACTATTCAATATATTTATGACCTATTAAATAAATAAGATACAAGTAATACTTTTAAAAAATATATATATTTACTTTAATTTAAAACAAAGTGTTAATTTTTGAAATGTGCTAATTAAGACCTTTAATTTAACACCAAGCATGACTATTAAAACATATATTTTATTTCACTACTTTGGTCCTGCAGATGCCACATTCATTTATGTTTAATATGTCGTCACATAGCCTATACCAGCGACCGCGATAAAGCGTTTCAGCAATACCTCATTTGTCAAATTATGATAGATGTTTTAGAAGCTACAGGGAACAGTTGAACATATATACATACCTACATATAATAGGTCAAAATCATAATTCTCCTTACTAGTCGGGTTAAACGTGTGAATCTGCTTTATTTTAATATTAAATACATAATAAACTATTTTATAATGCTTATATCAACGTGTCCATTTATTATATACTAATTATTCTAATTGTTCTTATCAACCGTTTTCCTCGAAAATAGGGATATAATATTTATTTATTTTAACTTCACGCAGTATCCCACATATAGCAGGGTAGGCAGAGGGAACACCCGAGAACCTAGTGTTAAAACACTGCGCTCTCTTTCAACAAACCCGTTCCCCACTTTCCGCCAGCTTGAGACATTGCGTCTTGAGCGGCGAAACTCAACGCAGCGCTTTGCCTTGTTACCAAACCCAGAAAATGAAAATACTTCATTTCCTGGAGTGGGAATTGAACCCACAACCTGTCGCTTTACACTCGCACACTTGTACCTCTGCGCCATGACAGGCGTTACAATATCATAGGCATATATATCGAATATAATATCATAGGACTTAAAAGCCGTATGACCCATGACATATGATCATTCCCCCGAGTGGGGATCGAACTCATAACCATGAGCTTATAATCCGACACTATCAACAGAATATCACCTCCAGCCCATCACACTGAACAACTTTTGTAAAGGCACCATTTTCCTATTTCTAATAGTTTATCAGGACTTATTTGGTGCTTTATCAGATGATCCGGATCATTATTTTTTTTTGTCAACGAGAAATCCTCATTAAGTTCAACAACTTTTGGTAAGGCGCCTTTTCATTTTCAATCAGCCTTCAATCAAATAATTTTAGTTAAGACGATATTTCCTTGGGTGTAATAGATTATTTACGATATCACTGTAAAACGGAATCCTTCACTTCTAGCTCATTAGTATTCACTCATGCTTGTATTTCAAATGATAAGATGAATAGAAACTTATATATACTATAAGAGCTAAATTAATTTAAACACTGCTATTAAATATTTAACTTTATGAATAAATTGAAATTATTTTACATTTTATTTTATATGTTTAGACTGTCTCCAGTTTTATAAGATATCAATAACGATTGCAGTGCGACTTTGTATTTGAAAGTTAAAGCAATATTTTATTTAAAAATGAAATACAAAATTTGTAAATATTTGGTTACATGTTTTTATACGGCTAATCTTGCTGTTTACGAAAACTAAAATAAATTTATTTGTCTGTCTCTACGTCTGTTCGTAATTCCAAGAACTACGATAACATAGTTTGGTTAATAAATTGACAATATTGAATTTACAAAACTCTTCCGTTACTCACTGAACCACTAATAGACAACATACTGCCGAAACTACTAGCTGATACGTTGAAATTTGGCTGGTACATTCGTTGGGAACTTTAGCGAGGAATTTTAGGAGATTTTCCGAAAATCCTGCATAAAAACAGGATGTTAAGTTTTAAACTTGAAACTAATAGATAGAAATAGTATGGGTAGGGTATAAAGTCGTCGAAGTTCTCAAATGAGACAATCTTTACTTTGCTAAGCTTTCTATAAACTATTATAAACTTAATACATCATTTAACTAACGACGCACCGCCGTGTTGTGAACATAGCATAACTCCGTCACATAATTAATTTTCCCAATACTTAGGCATACTACCTCGGCAAGAAAGTAAAAAAAAAAATTGTATAAATACATATTATATATTGACTTAACTGACATCTTATTATGTAAAATTAGTTCCAATTGCATGGATTGTATAACTCTTTCCATATCATTTCCATTTACCGCCCGCTGTTATTGGAAATAGGAGTTGAAATAAAACTGCTTTCAACTCCTAATCTACGTTGTTACATAGGTTCATATCTCACGAAGCAAGAAAATGTCCCATTTCATGCTTAATGAAATACGCAGAATAAAACACTAGTTAGTGATAATGCCATCTACTATGGGTATTTACATAGTGGATACACATTTTTCATTTAAGTCAAAAATTGTTATCCAATCGATAGATTCATCAAAATGAAAAATTAAAACAAAATAATAACTCGTAATTAATTTAAATTACTTTCATTTTCCCGCCCTGGTGAGATATAACGTGGTTCCACCCCCTCATACACTGTATACCGAATTCGGATAAGAAGGAATCTATCTGGGGAGAAGCCGAAAATTGCTTTTATACTATAGTTATTTTACATACATTCATAGCTTCACGCCATATCCCGTATATAGCAGGGTAGGCAGAGGGAACCTAGTATTAAGACACTCCGTTCCCCACTTTCCGCCGAATTGAGGCATTGCGTGCTGAGTGGCCACTCGAGGAAATAAAAAAAATCATTTCCTGGAGTGGGAATCGAACCCACAACCTGTCGCGTTTACCGTCGTACGCTTGTACCTCTGCGCCACGACAGGCATTATTTTAAAATCCATAAATAATTCTAAGCGCACTATAGCTATACCTATCCATGTACTATTGTTAAATGTAAACATTTATTCGTTTAATACCACGCACTGTTTCTTTTTTAACTTTAAAAATGTAAATTATAATGTCTTTATAAATAGTAATAGAATCGGTAAATTTATTAGTCGTTAGTTAACTTAATCTAAAAGTAGAACTTCATTAAGATTACACTGTTTGTTTTAGCATGTAGCATATTTAAGATTAAATCTTACTATTTTATTACAACTTACGCATTTACTCGATTTGTTTCTATAATTAGAGCATAATAAAGATGACTTTATGAAAAACTAACTGCGTATATCAAATTTATAAATAGATTTAATTTTTTCTTTTCAATAACATTATTATGAGGCCTGTTGTGGCGCAGAGGCACAAGGGTGCGACTGTAAATGCGACAGGTTGTGGGTTCGATTCCCACTCCAGGAAATGAAAATATTAACCAATATTTAGTACTTCTATTTTCCCACTCCAGTGACAAGGCAAAGCGTGTCGTTGAGTTCCACCACTCAGCATGCAATGCCTCAATTCAGCGGAAAGTGGGTAACGGAAATGTTAAAAGAGAACGGAGTATCTTAACACTAGATTCTCTGGTTCTCTCTGCCTACACTGCTAAAAAATATATATATTATTAGGATAACAGAATTGAAGTGACTGTGTATCCCTTCTTTTTTAAATTAGAGTCTAACGATTTACATTCCTTTGTGATAACTTTATACTGTTTTTAATTTTAACATTCACCCAAAGTAAATATTAATAAATATTTATAGTATAAATATATTATTACAAACATATAAAATCACTTTAATGTCTACAAGTGTGTTAATATTTATGTTACCTATATAAAAATATACTTTTATCATTCTGTGATATAAAAAAACAATCTTTAATACTTGAATAGACGCTTAGCGTTGTGTAGACGTTTTCACGAGCTATATGACAGATTACAGCCGGCAACCACCTCAGAGAAGGGCCTTTGTCTTACAAGAAATATAAATGCCTTGTCATTTTCTTTATTGTCCTAAGTTTATTTAACTTTTTGACTTAAACTGTTGTTTGCACGCGTGTAACGAGGTATGTACGGATACAATCTCTTTAAAATTGGTTTCTTTATCTGGATTAATAATAGGCATAATTACAAAGTTATATTACGCTATATTTTATGGTGGTGTGTTTAATCTATTTTGGACTTTAACAAATGTCGGAGAATCGTGACTTTAGGTTGTTAGCTAAAGCTTTTAGTGTTTGATCGTTTTGTTGATAATAACTACAAAAGTTTAATATTCGGTGCTTATTATTTTTGCACAGCGTGATATTTTTAAGAACTTATATGTTTTAAATAGTGAACGATGTTGGTTTATTTTAAGTAGTATGTATTTATAGATTATTTTCAAAATTCTTGAATATTTATTAATCTGCTTTATTGTCGATAGAAATTACTTGTATGTTTACTGAGCGCTCAATAATAGAAATATTTGTAATTACTAAAACAATAAATTTATTAATTTAACCACTTTATAAATAGCTCGATAGAAAAGATAACCATGCACTTTCATAGTTAATAAACTTAAGCGTGCTATGGAGTTTTGCTTATACAACATTGTTCCCAAAGAAATGGTACATTGTGACCTAAATCCATAGATAACTAGGTATTATCGGATGCTAAATACAAACCTAAGAATTTTATACGGTGCTCGAAGAACAAGCGCGAGCATAAATTAAATAGCAGATTTGTTATGTCAAACAACAACTAAACAACCGTTACTACAATAGGATCACTTCACTTTGAATTACGTTAAAGTTAAATTCCATTCAAATCTGTTACTTATATATATTTTTATAATTTGCTTTTCCCACATAGAAAGGCAGTCAGAGAACCTTCAAGTTACTGGCAATAAGTATTGCCATCACCTTTTGCCCAAAATTAAACGAAAGACTACATATTGAGTGGCACATCCCACACCGTGCTTTATGTTACCAGAGTGGAGAAGCGATAATAATTTAAATACAATCATTCCTTCGAATGGCAATTGAATCCACAACAACCGTGATTAAAGCCAGACGCTTTCCCACTGCACCATGGTAGCCTATTTGTATTTTTTAACTTTTATATCAGACATTTTCAAACGTTTAGATAGTGGAAAACAACAGAAAGTAAGAAAAACCCAAAGAAACTGTAACAACGTTTTTATCGTACCGTTGTCGACACTTTGTACATCTAAAAAGAAAAAAATACACTGAATGAATGAAACATTTTGAAAATATTTTTAAAATTGTTGTGATGCAATAATTATTAAATATTGAATACAGACACCTTTAAATATTGATCTTAAAGATCAAATACATTACCAAATGGATGTTTATCATATATTTTCTAAGAAATTTTATGAATTAAATTAAATTTTTAGTAAACGATTACCTAAGTGACCGCGAAATCAAAATTGCAAATAGAGTTGAATTAAATAATACGAGAAACAATTTGACCAACGATAGCCATGTCATAATAAATTACGCGACCAACTCTAGCACGTCATGATTTGCAGGATTAAATTCTGCGGCGAAAATGTTAATATTATTGACGAATTTGGCTTTATATAAACCATATTATGGACTATCAAGGCCGCCGGTACCAAACTTCACGCCTGCTCATAAGGAATGCTATACATCATTATAAATTTAGCTCTGCTTTTCAATTTAATTCGTAATAAGATGTTAAATACCTAGTAATATAATACTCTTCACAATGCTCTAAACTGAAACATAATCGCGAGATTATGTTTCAGTATTATACCGCTGCTTTCAGTAATACACTGCCGCTTTGTAACAAAATGTGTTAGATAATTATTATAATATGCATTTATTACTGCATATATGTTTATAAAAGTGGAAGGCGGAAGTGGGGAACGGAGTGTCCTAACACTAGGTACCCTCTGCCTACCCTGCTATATGCGGGATACAGCGTGAAGCTATGTATGTATGTATGTTTTGATCATTCCGTATTTTGTATTAATCAGCGTAGGCAGAGAAAACGTTGTTCATCCTCCTATTTTCCACGTTCCGCCAATGTTAATGCCCACTATCTATTTCTTAAGTTGTAATCATTTATTTAACTTACCGCTCTATCAGCGAGGTTGCGTACTCTACAATGGAGGTAGGCGGGCTGTCCCACGGCGGCGGTAGCCTCACGCTTCGTACTATTGTCGAAGTACGGCTGTCCAAGAGGTTCCCATCCCCCGCCGCCAGCTGTTACGCCTATGAAAATAGAACGAAAATTTTAATGACAAACGAACGAATTTTTTTTTTATTGAGATAAAATAAATTCTGCTTGTATCACACAATGCTTTTGATACCTACTAAACAATAAAACGAAACTCTTGCCGATAATATCAGATATATAATTGAAAAAAGTATATCCAAAGAATACGTAAGTTATTTTAAAATATATAAGATATAACTAAGTAGGTAAGTATAAAAATATCAGTGTAATTTAACATGAAAATTTTATAACGCTCACTGTATTTACTTTCGTAAGCCTTTCGGGTTTTAGGTTTTCTCATACTTATTTTGTTGTTGAAATATTAAATTAAATAAAAATATTCATAACAATTAAACTGAATTTGTACAAATTTTATACTTCAATGACAAACTATTAACGTAGGTAACAATATTATACTCCGCATTCTTACAAAGTTGCAATATTCAGAGCAAAAATATTATATTCTTTTATATAATTTACCGTAATATTGACTTACCATATATTTTTAATATTTTTTTTTAATTTATCTTTTTTTCTTCATATATTAAAATTATAATCACTGTTATTAGTTTTAATAATAATTATATGTTATAGAATAGAAGAACGCGACATGGCATAACAATTACCATAAAATATATACGCCAATTTAACACTTGAGGTAATGCACATACAAAGCACGGCAAGTAAAGTAGTTGTAGCGACCGCAACAGCCTAATTACTTAAGTGGCGCAAATACGTGTTATGTAAATACTACAAAGTGGCATTTGCTTTGGAAAATAGGGTTCAGTGATCTTGTAACAATATTTGTTATAGCCGTTGGTTTAAATGTTGGTGTTCTTTAGTGTAAGCTTTGAATATTATAGTACAAAACTAACAAATGGCCGCAGAATTTCATTACCGACGACTAAAATATAAGTAGAAGTAATTTACCAGCTTTTTATACTTTATATTACTTTAGATTTTTAAATCGTTATCATTTATCGAACAATGGACAATGTTGTAACATATAAAATTGCGTGCTTTAATTGTAAATCTCAACGGTCTACGACGTAGATACAGCGAAATAATGATCCCATCCTTTCTAGATTGTAGTCACTTCCGTCCTTTTCGCCCACTTAAGAAATATTGCGTGGTCGGAACTCAGTGCCGCGCTACATTGAAATAGGACGAACAACTGTGTTTTAATTTACAGTTCTCTATCTATTTGTGTATATTGAATTCATTACATGCTTTTCAGTCATTAATAATGATAAAATATGCAAGGGCATATAAATTATGTAAAACATAAAATAGATGCTTCAGGCATATTTTATAAAATTTGTTGGCTTTAAGCACTGTAATCTTCTGTACATGAAATTCGACTAACCACTTAATAAACCTAATTCAATCATGCTGTATTTAGCAGCTAATGTTAACATAACGCAACATTCACGTTCATATAATCGGATTATAATGGTAACATTTAAATTTTAATATAATACATATGTTTTGAAGAAGAAAAAATATTGAAAAAGAAAGAATATTGAAAACTAGAAAGAAGAGAAAGTACTAGGATAAACACATGACCGCATTGGTAGAAGACTTGCCCATCTCGTCCCTATCGTCATCGCCATCTTAAGATAGTATTCTGCGCCTGAGTAAAGAAAGGTAGAAAGTGAGGTATATGTATTCTTTATATCAGTACTGGTATCGCCTTGAAAATTTGATAAAAAACGAGTGTGTTATCCTTTTTCATAAGTAAATACTGGGATTTCGAAATATTTTGTTCTTCTGATTTTCTCTTCATTCAAAACCAGATGACGCGTTGTAAGCTGCGGCTTTTCTTTTTGACGTTAGAATAAGGATATCGTATTTAGCCTAATTTGTCAGGATTATCACGTTACTGCTATGCGCTGTAGATTTTTAGTTCTTACGACGACGAAGTGCTCTACACCTGTTTCCTGTGTCATGGTGTTTGTAATAAACTACCTGTTGTGTCTAGTATTTGCATCAGCGAGTCTAATATGACATACAGATAGATCGATCCTACAATTAAACATTATATGCTATAGCATAAACTTCTAGGTTATGGGTGCCACTTCCTCTTATGTAAAGATAATTTTAGGGTCACCCCACATAATCGGAGACGTCTTCATTGTCTAGTGAGATCAACCATACTACCTTTTTATAGTCGATTAGTTGCTATATAGGTCCCATCAGATCGTACAAGGCGCCTTCCGAGCTTCACTGCATCAAGAATCCGTATTGATTAGCTGATGTTTGATTTACTGTTAGTAAGCTCTTAATACTTGAGCAATGCCAAAGGCATTTAGTCCCAGACATTGAAATTGGGTTTTGAAGCATGAAATCTAACATCTTGTGCCTTGAATACACAAGCTTGGTTCATTTCTGAATAAGTCAAGTGAAAATAAATGCTAGATTAATGAAAGGAATACAAATAGATTCGCTGGCTAAGGCAGATTTTACCTGTAGTTAAGTCTCATATCAAGCTTGAAAATTTGACTATATTTTTGATGATTTGATCTTGTTATGTATTTACCTTAGGATTGTAATTGACATGTAAGTCATAAATACTCACAAATTATTCTTTAGAGACATAAATATTCATTTACTAATCAATTGTCGTAAATAAACTGAGATAGGTCAGCAGATCAGTTTTGGAGTGAGATTCAAGAACAGCTTAACAGAAATTTCAAAAGAAGCTGAAAAAAAATTGAATGCTAAAAAGACATGGTCCCGAAAAGTTTAGAAGCGAAAAAACGATAATTATTTCAATACAAATGTTGCAAATGCTTAAATATATATATATAGTTTTAATTGGCACTTAACAGTATTTCAAAAATCAATTCTACGCTAAATTGAATGTATCGCGAAATAGCTAATATTAGCTCTTATATTGATGGATTTGATTGATGAATTTGGATATTACACAAATTTGTTGAGTTTAATTGGATTGCGACATTTTTGTACAGAAAATTTTCAATTACATTACTAGAATTGCTTTTGCAAAATGCAAAAAAGCATGCAAGAAAGGGTATGCAGAGAGGGTAAGGGTAACCAAATGCCGAGGGACACTATTCTCCGATTTCCTTTTTGATTTCCAGACATTGTATTTTAAATAGCGGAACTTAACGTCGCAACGCTTTGCCAGGACGGGGAATTAAAAAATAATTTAAATGTAATCATTCCCCCGAACCAGTATTTAACCGATAACCATTGCGTTTTCATTCAAACGCTGTCCCACTGCGCCACGGCAGCCACAATTTATTTTGATATTACAAAAATAAAAATGTATACAGCAGTTAAAGTTTTGTTTGAATATTATTGTTACTGTACCATCCGCAATATTGTTGTTTCAAATTACTTTAGAAAAATATTTATTTCAAAGATATAATTGTTCTGTTCTATAGGTACTTTATCTAATAACATATTTATTAAGTTTCAACTCTCCAATAAGCTATAAAAAAAAGGATGGTTGGTCAAAATATATTTTTTTAATATCTAGGCCCTAGACAATCCTTTACAATTTACGATTTCCATATTGAAAATATTCTAGTTTGATTATCATTTTCTATAAATTTGTAGATTCCATATTTTGCTATATCTATTTTCTAGTAGCAACCTCTCTTTCAATGGGCTTTGCAGAAACTTTAATGATGAAAATGTATTTATTGTATTTATTCTTCGTACAAGCCATACCGCATATAATTCCGTACAATTTAAATGTTAAAATGACTATCTTTGTCTTGTTGGTTACTATTTCACAGATAATGATGTGACCAATATTTAAGCTACATTGAAAATAAAGTATATTTCACACCGCAAAATCTTCAGTTCCAAATCAAATCCATCTACCTAGTATAAATAGGTGTCTGTCATTTAACAACGAGGACATTTTTTATATTCATTTTTGGGGTAGCAACTACACAATTATTATAATACACTGTATGACCTTATACAAGCTGCTCATCTCCTTTAGTACCAGTCGGATGTATGATACTGATAATGCTGCCAACGGATATGTAGCTATATCTATATATAAACTGGGTCTATAGCCCATTCGCAGAAAACATAATAAATATATTCATAATATTTGTTATGAACACACAGAGCCAGTTCATATTCAAAGAGAACTGAAATCTAATAAAAAGCTGTAACATATTTAAGAAATGTAATCATTTCAATAAATACAGGTTCATATATTAAATTTTTCATCACATATTCAATGTTCGAGACTCGGTTCAGTTTACATAAAACTTTATTACGTTTCTCTATATGCCAAAAATATGAAATAAACAAGTAAACAAGTCTTTATCTCACAAGCATTTTTTCCGAATCATGCTGATTATTTGAAGCTGGGCGATTTCATCCGAGTTCATCCGAAGCGCCGTCCATTATGACGATCCCTAGCGACGATAAAAATGTACTTTGTTTTCCGTCACGTCCCGCTGTTTTTTATTCTCATACTCTTAAAGCGTTAACTGACGTATTGTGTAAATATTTCATTTTGTAGGTTGAGGGTGAAACAGGAATTGTAACTCTCATAAATGACTCATAATTTTAATTAAAATCAAAATTTGACAAAATGTACTGATGAAATTGTTAGATACATGTACAAGTTTCATCTAAGTG
The DNA here is from genome assembly GCA_033558755.1 of Philaethria dido. Classification (NCBI taxonomy): domain Eukaryota; kingdom Metazoa; phylum Arthropoda; class Insecta; order Lepidoptera; family Nymphalidae; genus Philaethria; species Philaethria dido. The sequence continues at coordinate 381,771 of JAKGSA010000534.1, forward strand.
ACTTAATATTTGACTAAGCACTTACAAAAATGTGTAAGCTGTAAAAATATTATACAAAGAAACCCATTTTTAATTTTTAGTACTTCCTTTTTATTTGTCAAGATATTTAATCTTCTCTTATTTTAGAAAAAATGATATTATTATTGTTCCTTAAATATTGAATAGAACAAGAATCGTAGTAATTAAAATGCAAAACTTTTTTTATAAGTAAAACATATCAATTTACTCTCCTTTTTTACAACAATCATCGGGGTTCATAAGGCTAAATTAACTAACTCAAATATAATTCTTATTTTTTTTCAGATAAAAGTACAAAAAAAATCAGTTTCTGTTCTCTACAATAATAATATCTCTCAATAAAATTTAAGCCTGTAAGCTCCGTTTACAAGTATTCATATTTAAATAAATATAGAGTACTATTTCAATAAATTGAAGCTGATGACAATAATAAATGTGAACCGCAATAAAACAGGATTGAATGAGCAATCAACGGAGGCATATCGCCTGCGGCTGTGGGTTTGTAGCGTTTTTCGAGGAAGCATGATTATACTTTACATAATACAAGTACCTACATACATCCATTTCAATAAAAATAATAAAAGCCTAATGAAATTAAAGAAACATCCTTGAGCTATTTGTATACAATAGTTTTGTAAATAATTTATTCGATGAAATGTCACTTTATTTTTGTATTTATTCGATTTGTACGTTGTACTTAACAACTAAAAAAAAAAGGACATGATTATTTAATTCAAAATAATAGCATTCATTCACTCATAATTAGGTTCTATATTGTTTTAATATTTATTTCTTTTTGTTTTAAGTAAAATTATTAAATTTACTATACAATACGTTAAAATAGAGTATGAATTCTCTAAACAACTATTAGGTTCTGGCGAAACCCAGCTTCCAAGGATGGAATCGTTATTATCCCCTTTCCAAGAGCGTTTACAAAAGCCTTATCTTCTAATAGTAAAAGTTTATTTGTTTCTGTCCTAAGAGTTACATTATGTTGTGTGAAAATACATTTAAAGATAATAATATTTAAACAAGAGCGTTATGATGTTATTTTGCAATATATAAAATGATTTTTTAATTATATCCCTATTCAATAAACCATCTCATGTATGTACTATAACATAGCGTCACGCTGTATCCCACATATATTAGGCAGGTTAGGCAGGGTAGGCAGAGGGAACCTGGTGTTTAGACACTTCACCCCCCACTTTCCGCCGAATTGAGACATTGCGTGCAGAGTGGAACTCAACCCCACGCTTTGCCTTTCTTACCAAATCTAGGAAATGAAAAATTCCACTTCCTGGAGTGGGAATCGAACCCACAATATGTCGCATTTACAGTCGCACGTTTGTGCCTCTGCTCCACGACAGGCGTCAGGTGTACTATAACAGTAATGATTATTAAATTTACATTTTTAACACATATGTTATATACGGGCAATGCCTTAAGCTAGAATCAATGCCCACTCAGAAATATCGTAAAAACTCGATTTGTCGTAATAGCGTTACGAAAATGTGTTTAAACATTTAAATATAAACGCAATACGTTTCATGAAATTATTTGTTTTGAATTTCAGTAGATTAAATTGGAATACCTTGTTTGGAGATATTAAATACATTTTAGTATTAACTCAGTGTACTAATAATAAGTTTATTTTGTGTTCATATATTCAATACTTATTGAAATAACTTTATAAATACATTATGAATTTATAAATTAATTTATCCATATTATTATCGTGAGGTATAACGAAAAACAAAATTGAAAGATATTTTCGTTTCTTTTATAAAAACATAAAAAGACCTTATAATAAATTCTTATATTTTAAATATTTGTCAAATGTCAAAGTATACTTACCGAATAATATGAAAATACAGCTGAGCTCCGCCGCCCACATTGTGAATGTTTTTCACATCGTGTCCTTGCACTATACAAAGATATTCGTCCACTAACACTGTTCACTTAAACTTGATAAACTGTTGAAGTTCTACATAATACAAGAATTTTTATTTACTTAAATACTGCTTGAAAAAAAGTAATAAATTTTTTATTTACATAAATTTATCATTATTATGCTGTCTGTAACTAAAATCTGTTGTTAACAATAATTTTAAGCCCTAATAAAATAATGCCGAAATTATATTTAGCTAATCATGGATCCTGATACAGCAATTACAATTAACATAAAATAATATTTCAAATTAATTTAGTTGAAGTATTCCAGATTATTGTAATGAGTCATTAATTAATATTTAAGCGGCTAATACGATTAGCGTCTACTTGCTGAGCAAGAGAATAAAGCTTCATTTTTCATAAATGGCTTACTTTGGTCTATGTAATATAATTTTATGAATAAGTTGCTAACGTTAAAACCGTCATCATTCTTACACATTTCATTTCTTTTCATTAATTCAAATATTTTTTTTTTATATTATTGTGATGTATGTATATATTTATTTACTTTATTCCTATTCGTATATGATATAAGTTATTCATTACTTAAATATTGACCACCATTACGAGAAATAAGGGTAAAAACATTTTGTGTCTGAAAAAAGTGAGTAGAAGAATACTCTTCTAAAACAAGTAAAAGTTATAGTATATCTAAAAAATATAAGTGTAAAACAATAAAATTGAAATATAATTGAATATCCAGTCATATCTGATCAATGAAAAAAAAACTCTAATATATTAGACTATATAGAACTATAGTTTATGTGGATGAGATTCACAGTATATTCCAAAAGTCATTGTAAATGGCACTAGAATGACACGTAAAATGCGCAAGGGTTATGGAATGCAGAAGAAGGTGGACCTTTGTGGTTTAACCGAAAGTGGTACATACGTCGTAACCGTGGCTACTAAAGCTCTTTTTTCTATATACGCCCACCCGTTACAATATTAATGTTTAGTCGTAAATTACCTTCTTTAACTTTATGTTACTTATATAATGAAAAAAAAAACAGGTGATTACATACAAATTGCAGCGGAATGATAAAGAAGATCTAATTTGTTTTATCGAGTCCAGCATTAAGAATATTAATCTTTTTCGAGATTTATCCATTTTATTTTCTTGATGCCATATGTGCAATAAAATACCCCCAACAATTTTATTGTTTTCTTCACCAATTGATTGTGTTTGTATTCTCTTATATATAAGAATACAAAAAGGCTAATAGAATTATTGTAGACACTACTTTATTGTGAAATATGATGCCGCCTATATTTTTGTTTATTTTCATAGTATTGCAAAGATTGAAAACGGTAAACTCTGCCGCAAATCGTAATTTGTGATAAAAAAATTCTTAAATTCTATAATATAATATGATGTATTTCCAATTTAATAAAACCCACCCAAGATTACGTACTGTAATAATAATATCAAAAATCCCACTGAACTGTTCAGTATTTGGATTACAAATACAGACGTTTGAGAACTTCGACTTGCGTTCATTACTTGTCAGTTGAAAATGTTTTTAACGGATTTCGCGGATGACACGCTCCACAGTGTTGGTTGATACCAACAATATGGGGACCATGTCATCCATCGTTAATGCCCTACGTGGTCTCAAATATAGCGAATCGATTATGTAGCTTAAGCTGGGAATTTTCACAGCCGGCCTCGACTTGGAGAATAAATTATCTTTCTATGTTCATTTACCGTTCTGAAATTGACCTTATGTCAATATTTTTTTAAGAAATTATTTCTTAACATAACATTTATTTTGTATTAATTAAAAAAACACAAAATAAAAATATTTTTAAAATAATTAGCATAAAAGTTTTACGCTCTAAGCTTCAAGTTTACCAGTCAACCAGTCACCCTGTACATAACAGATATTTAATTTTATTGACTTGGTAATGGCTTAGTAGTCATGTCCGGAAAATCTTAGGAAAGAGTAATCCACTTTGAAAAATGGCTGACCAATTAATAGATAAGATCCGTAATGAGTTTGTAATGTATGCTGGCTTAAACAAAAATTTATTTCATTAACCGCAGAAATAAATTGCTTCGTATAATATATACAGTATAGGAGCTTATAAATGCAAAGTGATAGTAAAGGAAACGGAAATAACAAAAGTGAGCAGAGTGTCTTGCTGCTGGGTTCCTAGTTCCCTCTGTTTACCCTAATATGTGCGGGGATGCAGCGTAGAAGTTACAATAAATAATAAAAAATCTACAAAAAAAATTTTAATAATACAAAAATAATTTTTATCCTGGTGGATAGAAGCTCAAACTAATCAGGTACATACAATCAGATATCGACCCTCTTTCCGTTACGGACACCCACCAGTGGGGATGGGTTCTCTGGGACTCAGGACCGGCAAAAATGTAGGCTGCTCGTATACCCACTAAAACTTTTACAGTCTTCTCCACCGCCCACTGGTTAAGAGCCAGAACACCCCAGGCTTTTAGGGAGCCTCAGCGGTATCAGACTACTACAAGTTTGTGGCCAGAATTTAAATATACTCTAGTCGGACAGTGAAGTATTCATATTTTATATCGATAAATACGGTTATTTTTGAGACTAATAAATATTTGTCTCAAAATAACAAAAAAAAATGTTAAGTAAAATGTTTAACAAAACTAAATAAGATCGCCTAAAAATTGTTTATATCACATATTATATTACGATTCATTATCCTGCTAGAAAAATCAAATACCGCTATCCTGGAGTAGTGGGACAATGTATGATTGTCATACCTGATATTTTCTTATTGATAAAGGATGGTAAACGAAGGCAGAATTACCACCCGATGTGGTAAGTGGTTACCTTCGCCCATGGACATTTACAGCATCAAAAATTGTACGAAATGCATTGCCCCGATGTAGTGTTCAGATAGGAGCCATCTGGAACCACCACATTCTGGGAGGAAAAGGATGGGTGGAAATAAAAGAAAACCTGGCTTGCATATCGATGGAACGGTGCATCATTAGATATTTGGCGGTTCGTCTTTGACATTCAGTGGTCGCAGGAGCCAGTCGGAGGACCAAACTCTATCACCCTAACCCCTATCAAGATACCGCCACTTACGGGACCTTCCCTAGCGGCGGAGGGGGTATTAGAACCCTGTATCCCCTCACCGAGGAACACGATTCCCCGACAACCGACAAATTACTTTTTATTTTACAGAAAGAGTTAAAGCGAAATATGCAGTTCACTGTTTATTGAGCAAAAGTCACCGTTTCCTCATGCTGCTGCACGATATGACGACAATGATTATATGAAAAACTTATACAATTATGATAGGAAGCAAAACATATATAGCGTTAAATATATAACCATATATTAATGAGCACAAATATAGGAAGTACTAATTACATAAATAACAAATCAATCGTCTCAAAATATACAGTCATATATTAAGCTTGTGGGAACATTAAAAGTAGAACAATATATATATATATCATACTTATATATATATATACTCTAACTATAACTTATATATATATATATATATATATATATATATATATATATATATATATATATATATATATATATATATATATATACAGATAAATTATAAATGTATCTAATTTAAACGTAGAAAAAAGTTCCACTGTTTTGCCTGAAACATTGCGCATAAAGTTACATCCCAAGAGAGCTAGAAGCTTTTAACGTAGATATACTATTATTTTTACAGTGTTTGAATATTTTGTTTTTTGTCTCTTTTATTTAGACAATCAGAGTAGAGCTTCATTTATTATGTAGTTAGTTTTATTTGCTGTAAAAAATATAGAATGTTGTTTTAAGTGTATAACGATAATCATACATACATGGCTTCACGCTGTATCCCGCATTTAGCAGGGTAGGTATAGGGAACCTAGTGTTAAGACACTCCGTTCCCCATTTTCCACCGAATTGAGGCATTGCGTGCTGATTGGCGGAACTCAACGCCGCGCTTTGCCTTGTTACCAAACACAGGAAATTAAAAATTCCATTTCCTGGAGTGAGGATCGAACCCACAACCTGTCGCGTTTACAGTCACACGCTTGTGCCTCTGCGCCACGACAGGTGTTTATATTTTTAACTTCTTGATTAAGTTAAACAATATAAATTGTTATATCTATAATAGATTCTGTATTTCTAAGTACAATGCTAATGAAAGGGGCATATTATACGAGTACTCGTATAATTGTTTTAATCAACATAATTAAATACTATTAACGAATTGGTGAAAAATGGGGTAGATAAGGTCATTATGGTGTTCATTTCTCTAATTCTGTAACTTTGTAGATTTCAACAAATGATAGAGTCATTTCTACACAATTAATCAAAAAAAATATTTGTTTGATGCCGGCGACAGTACTGAAAGTAACACAATGCTTGTGAATTTTCACTTTTAATCAAGAAAAAAAAAAAAATAGGTCACTCTTTGTTTAACTAGACGATCTTATGGGTAATTTATTATTGGAAAATTTACAGCATTACTCAACTATAGACGGGAAGCTAGCAATTTATCGGGAAGTCTGCACTAAGCGAAGCGTACAAAACTCGCTCTATTTATAGTGGGACGTATAATTTAATAATTCCTTTAAAGCATCAATAAGTTAGCGGAATGTAGGTATGAAGCGAAGGCCCTCAAGAGTTCCTTGTAAATAAACGAGACCAAAGCACTTATTTATTTTTCAATTTGCTGAACTATAAAATAACTATTTACCTTTAGAGATTATGTTCTTTTTATTATTATAAACTAGCTTTCCGCCCGCGGCTTCGCCCGCGTGAAATTCGGTTATATCGCGCGATATGATAAGGAGTATCCTATAGTCTTTCCCAAGGTCTAGACTATTTCTCAAAATTGGTTAAGTGGTTTATGTGTCAAAGTGATAAACAATTAAACAATCTTACATGATTTTATGTTTGATAACAAAGAACTTCCATACAAACTTTCATCCCCTATTTCAACCCCTTCTATCATTTTTTTCGCGATAAAAAGTATTCTATGTCCTTTCTCAAGTTTAGTTCTATCTTCATACCGAATTTCATCAAAATCGGTTCAGTTATTTAGGCGTGAAAGCGTAACAGACAGACAGACAGAGTTACTTTCGCATTTATAAAATTAGTAATCATAACATGAATCTATCTACATTGCAATATGTTTTTACTATTGAAAAAAAAAAAAACATTGAACCCTTTAAAAACATAAAGATAACGCGTTGGATAATGGCCGTAGCCTACTTTTCATCGCAACAAAATGTCTTAGTCCCACGGGACACTAAAGAGTTCCTTACTCACCTAAACCACTAAGCCGGCCCTAATGAAAATTGGCAGAAACTTTCTAACCCAGAATTAATAATAAAGAGCTTCATTATACGTATAAATTGTTATAAATTTACGAAAATGGATGGCTTTGATGTTCATATAATATATAGCCAACACCTACACATAATCTATTTGAGTGTCATGTAGCAATTACATGCCTCCAATCACGATACTAACTTATATGTATGTACATATATTATTATAATTAGATCTTGGACACAGTGACGGCAATTACATATAATAATTGATGTAAAATGGCTTCCAAGGCTTCCTTTTTGATAAAAATATTGTATTTTAGATAATAATATATAGTAAGTGGGGAACGGAATTGTTGAAAGAGAATGGAGTGTCTTAACACTAGGTTCTCTGGTTCCCTCTGTCTACCCTGCTATATGCGGGTTACAGCGTGAAGTAATATATACTACGCACATATGCCGTGTGCACATATATATATATATATATATATATATATATATATATATATATATAATAAACATATTTTTATCTGCCCTTTAAGTGCATCATTCTTTTTTTTCTAGTTTAATTAATTTTCATATTCCAAATTGTCAAAACAAACAAAATTTTGTCCTCTTTTTCAAAATGAATAGTATAGATGCTCTATATTTTTTTATAACATTTGTATAAATATATATAAACTTTAATCAATCCTTAAATTACCATTACGTAGTTCATTTACTTTAATAACACGCAATAACTTTGCAAGCTTGTTTATAAGTTTGTTCCGCTAACCTTTATTGAGCGTAGTACGATCCGTAACTTGGTAAGGAATACTTTAAAGTCTTACGAAAATTTATTACTAGTATAAAGGTTAAAGTTAATGAGATTATTAACTATACCCAACAGCTTTATTTTACTATTGTATTGTATGAATTAAATATTAAATAAATAAAAAAAAAACAAACTAAACCTATAAAAATAATAAGTGGCTTAAGCTGGAATAGTTACAGCTAAATAAAATATACCATAAAATTTTATTAGACACCTATTATATTTTGTTATTATTAATATTTAATAATAAATAGAGAGACATTAATCAATTAATTACTAAAAAGACTGTGTGAACATTTGTAGTTACTCATAAAGTTATGTTTTTTTAGAATTGAAATAAATGCCTCAATTTGGCGGAAAGTGGGGAACGGAAATGTTGAAAGAGAATGGAGTGTCTTTACACTAGGTTCTCCGGTTCCCTCTGCCTACCCCGCTATATGCGGGATATGTAGCGTGAAATAAAAAAAAAAGAAATAACCGTGCTAACAATGATTATAATTAAAAAATATATTAATATGTATTAAAAAAAGTATTGACGATACTTTATAAATTAAGCGTCAAATTTATAAATTATGTTAGTAACTGACAAAAAAACTTCATAAAAACTTTTTTTGTAATACTATTGTTATAAAAAAAAAAGTTTTGTATACATTTACTTACTCCGCTAATTATTACTATTTTACCATTTTACTAAACAATCCAAGAAATCAAGAAGTTAATATTTATTTAATTATCTCACTGCACACTATATAAATACGTGTGTTTTCCACTTATCTGTCACTAATTAAATTCCATTGCACTTTTAAAAGAATGTTTACAACGCAAACGCTTAGGGGTCGCGGCCGACGACGCGTCCCCGTCGTACGAGCGGACTGGAGTGGCGGTAGGCCAGCCAGCGGGCGATGTAGCGCATTCGTACATGCGCACTTACAATCCTTTGCTTTAAGCCCATTGTGAAATTCTACGCTGTAAGCGCTCCCGCATTGGTTGAAGATAAATTTGATGATATACTCGAGCAATGTATGAACACTTCTGGCTATTTTTTTTATTTATTATACAGCATGTAGTATATTATAAAAATTATAACTTATAAGTTATATATGTATATATTTTTTTAATCATATTTGCATAACTTTTTTGAAATATAGTTTTAAGATATAGTTCAAGAAAATAATTTAATTGATACGATTTTTTTATTTAATATGTGTGGCTGAAAAACAGGAACAGATCAACTGTTAGATCATATAGTGCTAGAGTACACCGGAGTATACACAACCGTCGAAAAGCGTAAATATAAAATTTTAACAAACAATTCACAAAAAGTGCGAAAAAGGAAAATACGACTAGTGAGCGTTTGTGTAGTTGAAAACTTTTGTAAAATGTTTGCACCAGTGACATGTATTTATTTCTTTTCTATCTCACCACTTTTACCTATTTTTATTTGTCAAAATTCTAAACTTTTAACTTGGAGTGCAAAATGTTCGTTTTTGAACGGGAAAACTTAAAATCGTGTACTAAAAAAGTTGGTTGTTAGTAACATATAGATTGTACTTTGTAATATTATTTACATACATGCATAGTTTCATGCTGTATCACGCATATAGCAGACACTCCGTTCTCCACTTTCCGCCGAATTGAGGCATTGCGTGCTGAATGGCGGAACTCAACGCCGCGCTTGGCCTTGTTACCAAACCCAGGAAATGAAAAATTCCATTTCCTGGAGTGGAAATCGAACCCACAACCTATCGCGTTTACAGTCGCACGCTTGTGCCTCTGCACCACGACAGGCAAAAATAATAATATTAATATTACACAATAATAATAATAATATTATATTTATGTAAAAACAATTTCTTTGACATTCAGAAGCGGTTACTAGTGATTTGTTTGTTTGTGTGAAACGTATAATACAAAAATCGTATTTGTAAATGTTGAAGTAACTAGATAACTAACTTATTCATTATAAAATTATTTTTCTTGTTGTTTATGAATTCTTTTTTTACAAATCAACTTCAAAAGTGATGTTAATGTTTTCAAGCAAATAAGAAACACCACAGATATTTTTGCAAAATAAAAGTTTGTGGATGTACCATTTTTTATTAATTAAATTTCTGAAATAAGTGACACCGACATAAATTAAATTTAGCTTTTAACACTACATAGAGTGTCAATGTAAATAGTAATTAGAACGTTACATGGTAAGTCTGGTACGGTTACATAACCTGATATCTCGTAAACAGATTAATACCCGCCCGCCTCCCAGCAGCTTGACTTAATGCTCTAATGAAAATAGCAGCCACCCTCGCAATAACAATTTTATTACTACCAACGACTAGATATTGTGAATTATCGTTATTATTTCACGTCAATAATCATAAATAGACAAGTTTTATGAGTATACAAGGTAGTAAAGGCATGGTTTGTTATCGGAAACAATGATTCCGATAACTATTATTGTTTTAAAAAATAATTTAAGTGGATTTCAAATAATAACTCGGCTCAATGAAAGTCGGCGGAAAGTGGGGAACAGAATTGTTATAAGAGACCGGAGTGTCTTAACACTAGGTTCTCAAGTTCCCTCTGCCTACCCTGCTATATGCGGGATACAGCGTGAAGTTAAGAAAGAAGAAGAAAATAATAATAACTATTGGATTCCATAGATTTACATGATAATATGCTACATTAACTTTGTTTGCAAAATTTATTTAATCTGAATTATTTAAACTACTATTTCATTAGTGCTATATAAAATAATTGTTATAATGAAGATTTATTTTAATGACCACTTCAAAAGTAAAAGTTTTTAATAATTTTATTCAGTTTCACAGTGTCATGGTAGTCTTTTAATGATCTTACGTAAATAATTTTAAGTCTTATAGAAACGAATTCTTTTGCATGAAAAACGAATTCTTTTGTATGAAAAATACAAAACATCATTATATGTACATTCTATAGTATCAAAAAGAGAAATAAAGATTATCGTAATGCTTCAAATACAGGAAAGCTCGAAAGCGACGCAATTTCGTGCCTTACTAAGCCCCAATAAACTACAAAGCCTTTTTATAAAGCGCTAGCCGCATTATCGGGTCCAATGTAAAAGGGATCACATGATTGCGCTAGTCCTTATCTTGATCTATACAGTATTAAAATCGAATTTCAAACGTGCATAATGCATAGAAATAAATAAAAAAATATTGGAAACATTATTTGTCACAGCAACTTATCTACTTGTTACTTGTATAATGATCTAAATATTATTTTTTATTCAATTATATCTGATATGGCTTAGTTAAAATTTAAAATCTACGATTAATACTTGTTTTTTTTTTTTAAGTAATTACGTCAATTTCAATAAATAGTCAAACAGATAGCGATATATCTTACAAAAGTTGTCAAATGGTTTAGAATAAAACGTGGTCATTATCGTTCTTAGAATTCAAGCTCTCGCCAAAATAAACTTTATCAAAATGAATATACTATTCAAAAATTAGCAAAATAGATTTCTACGAAACTAATTATTTTATCTGAAACTTTTAACTTTGAAATTACTTGTTAAAATATTTTACTATTTCTTTAGACGTTTAATTGATATAAATATGAAATAATAGAAATATTCATTATTATTAGGTTATATACAATATAATTAAATCTGGAATATCTTTTTTTTTTAGTTTTACGCTCTATCCTACACATAGCAGGACAGGCAAAGGAAACCTGAGAACCTAGTGTTAACACACTACGTTCTCTTTTAAGATTTCCGGTCCTACTTTCCGCCGAATGGAGGCATTGCATGCCGCGTACCAGAGCGAGGAAGTGAAAATACTAACCCACAACCTGTCGCGTTTACAGTCGAAGTTGAACAAAAAAAGTATTGCGAAAATTTATAAGGAAACGATATTAGAGATCATCGTGGCGCAGTGGGACAATGTCTTATTTTAAACGGATGGTTTTTGATCTCTACTTTACATTTAAATAAATTTCATGTTTCCACCTTAGAAAGACAAAGTACAACGTTGAGTTGAGTATCGCCAACCAACACACATCGTCCCAAGTTGGGGCGAAAAGCAAAACACGAAATGGATCAGTGTCAAGTAAGTTCTCTATGTGGTAGAAATTGAATATTTGTTTTAACATCATATTTTTATCTAATCCTTATTGTCAACAAAGTAAGTGTTTACATTTGTAAAAAATAAAAATATTTCAATATAGACAATATAAAAAAGAACAAAAAATAACATCAATAACAATCGTGTACAGTCCTTATCCTTGTATCCATGTATCAAAATTTTAAAATAGTATCTTTATATTTAAGTTAGATGAGATCTGAAAAGCAAAAACAAAAAAAACAGTCGATAATATGGCAATGCAGCCCAGGAGGTACAATTTATAGCGCGATTGTGTGGTTTAATATTGGGGATTCATGTATCACGTCCTGTGGGGTGCGTAGGCTCCCTCATATGAGACTTGTAATTTGCATTTTGAGTAAACGCGCAGTTAAAACTTTGTCCGCTAAAAGACACGTTACGCCACAAACTTTTACTGTATCTGCTATAAGCACCTGTAACTCTCGCTCGAAATCTATTATAACAGCGACGTTTCACGCTCTTAACTATATATTAGCAAATTTGCTCGACCTAAAGAACACACTCGAGAGTTCTAACAACACTAAAACACTGTTAATTTACCCATTGTAGATTTATATGTACTTTCTTGTTGTTAAACTAAAAGAATATTTTAATCAAATTATGTTTTCAAAAGAAAATTAATAAAAGCTTAACATTTTATTCTGCAAGTAAGCAAAAAAACATGCAAATAACTAATTCCAGTATACCAATTTAAAAATATTGCAATAAATTTTAGTATCTATTAGCTACACAAAATATTGTATTACTTTTGTGACATTTTTCATTAGTATTCTGTTCATCGTTTGTTTGTTGTTAACATATTAAATATAATGGAGAACCTAAAAAAAGTCGAATCAAATATTTGCACAACCAATTCGAATAAAACAAAAATTGAACTAAATCTCGGCAAATGCATCAATGATTTCTGACAATAGAATTCGAAAGCAAGGGCCTTTCGACTAAAAATTGAATAAGTGGAAAACACTATAAGCCACTTACGGAAATATTTTGCTGAGTAAAATGAATATTGAACTCGTGGGCTTAACAATTGTAAACCAAAAACAACATCACTGCTTTTGTTAGCCTTATTATGTAAGGGAAGTCCGGGAGACTAGAACCGTTTTTTATATAAAGTAACACATTTTCGTATAAATGGAGTGTTGAGATTCAGTGGTAATTAAGAATTAAAACTTATTTACTTAAGATTACTCGTGTATCATTTGTTCAATATTAATGTACTGTAAAATTATACATTAGATATTTTAATAAAAAATGAGATATGTCAACTCTCCGCACTCCTAGGGAGACTTGAGCCAAGTTATACGAAGAGTTTACCATTGCTTTTTACGGAGGAAATTAAAAAAAAAAGCTTAAATTAATAATGTATTATATTAAAAATAACAAAATGAAGATATATATATATTTTTTTTTTTATGGATAACGGATGGCAAACGAGCAGAAGGATCACCTGATGGTAAGTGGTTACCTTCGCCCATGAACATCTACAAAACCAGAGATGTTGTAGATGCGTTGCCAATCTACAGAATACAGATGGAAGGGGAGGACAATGTAGTAGTCCGCTATCGGAACCATCACATTTTCGGGAAAGGATGGGTGGGAAAGGGGAAAACCTGGCTTACATGCCATCGAACCGGAACACATCATAAGATATTTGGCGGTTCGTCTTTGACATGATAGTGGATATATTATTGAAGGCACAGTTATTGTATTCTTTAGAAATAAAAAATACATAAATTTATATTTTCTTAAATAATCTATAATTACTACTTTAACTTTTAATTAACCACTTGAGTAATCGTTTCCAGATGACTTAAGAACCATATGATACAAAATATTCCGGATATTGAGATTATTGAGATGAACCAATTGTGACCGTGGTACCTCTATCTGCTGATTTGATTTGTCTCACTAAATTCGGCTTTTTGACACATGCAGATTCACCACTCGTCTACTATTGCTAGCTGTAGTAGGAGCTTCAGGTGTTCTCAAGCTCACTTGTGGATTACTAAAGACAAAATCAACAAAACCCAAAAAAAGGCACGAAGCACAAAATACTTTCCAGCACGAGAACTAGTGCTGGAGCACATAAACTACTGATATAAGTCCCCCGCATATACTTCTCGGATATATTTTTTTCTCACAGAAAAATCATTTCATGTTAGCAAAACAACACTTAGCACTCGTTGAGCTACTACTGTAGTTTTAGGCAACATAATACTAATAATACGTATCTCAAATAACATAATTTCAAAATAATTAAAATTTACACCGCAATAGGAAAACCACGCTTCACTATCTGATAGCTAAACAAGCTGGCCATGGTGCGAAATAGTCATATGCTTGATATTGGCTTTTTGTGATCAATCAATGATTGCGTTGACGATTCTTTAGAGTAAAATTTAAGTCTATTAATATTGAAGAGTAATTCTACTCTCCCAAATGGGCTAGTTTCTTGGCACCCCTCTAAAAACGAATTTGTGTACATCTATCTCTACAACATATTAAATGTTTACAAATTAATAAAAAAATAGCACTACGGTTTGTTTCGACTCTACAATATAAGACCCAGGCTTCACCGTTCTCGAATTAATTTCAGGAAATCCTCTCTTGGTCCTTACTAACGCTGAGGTTTCAAATTTCAGTTTTGGATTTATTGAGTAACGGAAAAGTTTTATATAAATTAAAATCATTTTATTTTTTAAGCCATTATTTACTAACATTTACAAATAAAATATATAAAGATATTTATAAAAACATGAAATTTGAAAACTGCTAGTAAATTTAAATGATAAAGACTTAATCTCTTAAGATTATATCAATCCATGTTAAATTGGCAAGAACGCAAATTGCAGTGATAAAATTTTATATAATTTTGTAAACTTCTTTAAACTTGAATTTATATATATTGAATTGTTGGTTACTCGACTTTTTCACGACGTAGTCGGTCTTAATAAATACCCCGTCCTGAAACCCTCAGGAAAAAAGGTACCTATTAGTAATTATTATTATCCTTTACCCCGTTATATTGAATTAATAAGTTTATAAGTATTTTAGTTTATATTTAGTTAATAAGTAAAATTATGTTATTAAAAAGTTTATTTTCGTTCATTAAAAATACTCTCAAGTTTTCTAATATATCCCCCTCCTTCTCTTCTAGCCCTAAAGTAACAGTACATTAATTCCTCTAATTCTGCGTGTGACCAATTTTTGTCTTCCTGCTGTAGTTGATCTTATCGTGGTCCCCCCGAATGGGCCGGCCGAGAGCTCGTTGGGAGATTCCCTTCTCGGCAAAGTCTCACTCGTTCCTACCCCATTTCCCCCATAATCGGCTGTGGCATTTTCGGTTTCCCCGACTCCCGCCCGCCTGTTCAGCGATGAGTCACTGGCGGTCGGCATGCTGTCATGTCCAGCGCCAGCTCCAGACATGCCCCGGCGATCACCCCCGGGAAGCGACCCTATACGTGAATTCTTAAATTGTCTCTTCATGTTTAAGAAGGTTGCTAGTGCTCCGTTGGCCATCGATTAAGTTACCGTCTGACAATTAAGTAACTGTCAGACTTCGATGTTCCACCCCTCACGTGGCATAGATGTTGCAGCCGGACGTGGAGCTAGGCTTTGAGGGGCATATATATTTAGAAATATGAAAATTTTAACGAAAAAAGGCAAATTCTGCTTTGTTGTTAGATTTATACAAATTTCCGTTGCATAGAAACAATACTGAAAAATTATCATTTTGCAAGTAAGAATGCTATATATTAATTAAAAACTAAATATTTCAGAGACGTTACATATATATTTAAACTTAGTAGGATCCAAACCCAGGCCTCTTAGAATTCGTTTAAATGTTCTATGCAATTATGCTTCATTATTTACTATATCGAAAATCTCGCACGCTTATAAAATTTTTATTGTGTCGTTTCCCAAAATTGTACATATTTTAAGTTTTCAAAGCATGGTAAACAAAGAGTAACCGGTAGCAAACTAGTCTATTCTCTTTATATATACAAAGCTTATTCACCTGTATACTCGTATATTAACCCAAGCGTTCAATAACGCAATATACGTAGGAACTATCAAAATACACTAACCAAACACCATCACAATAATATTTGTGTGCCATATTCTATGTCAAATCCTTACACCGGTTTTTATTCTACTGGAATAATTAAATTAATTAATATGAACTTAAAGATATTTGGGTTTCATAGGCAAACGAAACGTTATTTTATTTCGTATTTTACTCATATTATTATATGCGATTATTAAATATATCGATTTCTGGATATGAAATCGATATGTTTAATAATTTAACAAAATGATTATATTCGTTAGATTCAAGCATTACTTGAAAATAAATTTTTGTGTCCATTCCGTTTCGATTGTCCCAGACGATTTTTATTATTGCCTGGATGAATTTAGTATCTGGGGAGACATAAAAGGAAATGAAGCTAAGCCCTTCGGAAATCTCAGAAATTGGCCTTTTCTCGAAGTATATATGAATGGTGTAAGCCAAGCCAATGAAGTAGAGTCACTCTTGACGCTTTGGGAAACAGTTTTTACGATCGGCTGTAAGATTTATACTCCAGTAAAATTGGACATCTTTAATATTTAAATATATGGATCGTTTTTCATCATAAATTGCTTTCTTTCGAGATTGAATCGTAAAATCAATGATTTTCGATATAAAAGATTCAATATAAATTGTTCTATTAGGGTATAATTCGAACTGTAACATTCAATTAAATGACTTTGCCTCAAGCGTTTGTGTTACGAATTCGTGACTAATGCTCCAAACTTTTGATAATATCCGGCCATTTATGTAGTACACCTCTCTAATAGCGTTTCTACGGCAACTTACGGGCGGGCCTAACAAACAACGCCATCTACAACGGGATATTAAATCAAAGTGGTTTAATTAAAGAGCACCTATAAATTTTGATACTTCGTTATGAAAATGTTATAACAAATTTATATGTGGAGAACATAATATGTAGACTTTTACTAAAATTGTTTTTTAAGGAGTAAATTTTCATTCATCGATCTTTTAATTTCTCTCATTCTCTCTCTCTCTCTATGAGGAGTTTTAACAATTTATTTAGGCGATACGAAACACGTTGATTAATCAATATATGTACATTTTAACTTACGTGCTATATCGAGAAAGTGCGAGAAATTTGTTAGTTTGGTTGTTCATAAAAAAAAAATTCACAATTTTGATTAAAACAAGAACAAAATAGAACCGAAGCAAACATATATATTTCTAGACAAAATTCATTTTATTACAATGCGCCTTATAACGATTATAATAGATACGGATCCATATGTTATGAATGGTACTACTGATTAACGTATTGGTTTTAGTCAAACGCTGTATGCCACTTGACCGCTGCAGTATCAATGACCACATTTTTAATAAATTAATACTTGACAAGTAAAAAATGTTGAAATATTAAATTTATTTTAACAACGTACGAATTACAGTTCCGGCACACAAATTACAAATATCCTCCATTTACGTTTCCTCCATAGAGGAGAAGGTCGATTTTTAAACTTTTTTGCTTCTGAATTTTGTTATTTCGTGTTAATTAAAAGTTATTATACAATATAAATTATAATGAATAATGTAAAATTTAAAACGCTCCTATAATTTAGGTCACTTGAAAGGTGAAACATTTACAAAAAAATAATTAGGTTACCTACAAAAGTTTAAAAAAGGAATAGCCTTGTATCATTGTCATCGCTGAGCCTCATTAAGACCTGGTTAATGATGCAGCAGCTTGTTAGCGTAGTACCGGCACCTCGTAAAAAGCTTTGTTTACTTACGTAGCACGTACTTAACAGAATCATATCTCGAGTGATGAGTCAACTTTTTTATTCATGTCGGAGAGCCGGAACATGAAAATTTCACTATTACACATTATGACTTTTTTTTGTTTAAATTGTGCATGTTTGTTTGTTTAAATTGGCATGTTTTATCAAATGATTTAAGCTTCGTTAAATAGTTTTGACTTAGTAGAATATAAATTTTTCTATTTAATGGCATAAAAAAAATAACAAACGGTAGTAAAAATTTTGAAAATTTAATAACCTACCAATACTATAAGAAACTTGATTGAGCTCAACTAAAAAAAAAATATTAGCAAGTATACCTGGAATGCAACAGATGTTCGTGCTGTAGACAGGTTCTCTCATTTGATATTTTAAAATAATTAATTGGGTTATTCAATTTGACAGCTTCTAAAACTTCTGAAGTAAATACCTATCTGCAAATTGAAGTAAAGTTACATTTGGGTCATTTATCACACTTTACTTAAATATTAAATTAAGATTGTATTTGCAAACTTTGTAATTACGTTTAGAGAGGCAGAGAAGATCTGAATAAATAATTTCTGTGAAACAAAATCATTAATAAGTATAATTGTTTTACACCACTTTGCCGCATAATAGATATGCGTAATTAGAGCCGGTAAAATAACAAAGCAATGATTATTTTTTTATCATTACGCAATTTCCGAAAATGATGCTTAGAGTGCAAAAACAATTGACAGTCACAAAATTGAAGTGAACGACACACGAAAACATAAGAGCGAAAGGTTTTACTAATAAAAGAAACACTTTTAAACAGTGTCGATGTGTGCTGGAAAACATAATACAAGTTGATAGGACAATACCTATAATATAAATAGGTATATTTTTTCATAACCCGTAACGCTCAACAAAAAGATATATTCGTAGACAGTTAAGCGAATTTTATTCAATATTAAACAGTAGAATGCTTAAATAAATAAAAAAATTAATTGTCTTCCAAATGACAAAGACCAAGTTGTGCTCAAATAAGAAAAGTTACACATAACGTCGAACTCTGAGATGCAGATTTAACAGCAGTAAATATTAAGACGACAGAACTTCAATTTAGTTTTAAGAATGTTTTGACTTAGCTGTGAAATATGTCCCAAGTCGAGTTCACTTCTGGAGAAGTTCCAGCCACATCTTTTACGAACTTTTCTATTATAGTCCCTATCGCTTTTGATTATTATTTCTTTTAATTAAGCTTAGACGATTGTGTAATTCCTAAACTAAATATAAAAGTAACAAAAAAAAATATTAGGTATTGGAATTAATTAGTAGCGCTTTTTGAAAGAAAAACAAAGATTTTTGAAAGAAAAACAAATTTAAACGCATCATTTTCTACAACTTTTGTATCTTTCAGGCAGGAGTGGGATACTTTGTCGAAACAATACTTCCTCACAGGAGGTACTCCACGAATAGATTATTTTTTTACATTCTTCATAACATTATATAAAATTCTATTCAGCAGTTTCACGCTTTATCATATATGGCCGAGTAAAGAAAAACCTATGTCAAGATTCCCCATCCTCCATTTTAGCGCTGAATTTGTTGCTTTTTTTAAATTATTTATTGCTGTCGATAATATAATAATTTATATTTAAATAAATAAATAGAAAACAAATTTTACTTCATTTATTTTTTCTCTATTAGCTTTATATGTACCAAACCAAAAATTAGCCCTAGGCTTTATTTGAGAAAAAATACTATTCTGATTATATCATAAAGTCTAACGTGGCGCAGCAGAAAAGTGTCTGACTATAAACGCGAATAGGCGTGGGTTCGATTCCCACACGAGGGAATGATTTTGTGTTTAAATAATTATCCTTTCTCCTCTCCCGTAAGACTAAGCGCGTTGCTAAGTCACGTTACCTAACGCAATATCTCGAATTAGGTCGGAAAGCAGCGTACGAAGTGCTTTTACACTATGTTCTTTTTGACTACCCTGCTATGCGTAAACGTGAAACTACTAAAGCGTTAAAACTGCGTTGGAACTGCTTTTATTGTTATTCCTATTAAAAATGCTATTTTTTATTCTAAGAGTTAGTTAAACCTAGTAATTAATTCTGAACATACTATACGGATGTACATATGTATACATATGAATAGATAAAGAATTTCAAAATAGTGAACTGGATATAATTTAAAGGAATATTATAGTTTGATTTTATACTATTCAGAAAGTGATAAAATTAGATCGGAAAACACTACAATGGCGAACATAGGAGTATCTAGAAAAATTTATATTCGCTCTTTGAGGAGTAAAATACACTGATTATAACTTATTATTAATTTATGAAAGCAACATTGTACGTTTTCTAAATACCTAGTATTGAAGACTTGTATACATAAGATTATTATTTTCAATTTGTTATCTCACTAATTGGGGTATAAACAATTTTGATATGATATTCATATATAGGGCTGTTGTATTTGGAGACTTTAGGTTAGTTCTTAGTGTCGTCAGTCGTGCACCGTGCTGCGTGCATCGCTTTATAGAACTAGATAGTTATATTTACGCGCCGTTCGTCTCTCATGCAATTTTTAATTTTTCATTTCTTTTATAAATGATTAATTTGTTTTGTGTTAGTATTTGCAGACTTTTTATTTTCTACACACAAAACTAGACAAGTGTTTCTTTTATTTAAGACTTTTGTTTGTACTTTAATAATGAGCGCGTGTTAAGTATACTTCTGCGATATACACTGATATATTCAGTTGGTTATGGGAGGAGTATGTCAGTCTGCAAAAATGGAGCCTATCTGAAATACGGACTTGTATATCAGGAAGGTATGGTTCACTGCTTTACCGGATGATGAGTTCTTATGATCATGGTGGATGACAGGTGAGAGGCGTGGTACGCGAAAATCAAACCATGCCCACGTCAACATCGTACTCGCCACGAGAGAACTATCAGTGACTTTTGGGGAATTTTAAAGATTTTAATTAGTTATTAGTTAGAACAATAAATGTGAGTTTGGGAACTGGCGAGTTGAAGACTGGTGCGTAGCGTTAATATCTACATTTATTTTTTTTTGTTACTTGTTTTTACCGAACTGGAACTTTATTTAATGGGGTGAAGCGGGCGTTTGCCACCGCTCTGACCTTGAGTCTCCGGTGTCCTCTTGCATCATACGTAACAAATGGCGTTGATTTGGTAGCTCAGAATATTTTCTGATTTTACCTGTTGCTTCCATATTTTGTTCGGAAAAAGCAGCACTTTTTAGGCATTTTAAGGGAGAAAACTCTTATTTTCTAATCATATCATGCACCACCGGGTCTGAGGACTTTATGTTTTTCATTTTATTTGTGGCATGGTGCTTTTTTTGCACACCTGCATACCTGACTTTATTTATCAAAAACCTTCCTTCATTAGCCTGCATTGTTTAACACTCTAAAGTAATAGTATAATATAATGTGAAATGTAGGACTGAATTAAATGGTACAAGAATACATTTTGAAATTAAAACTTTATTAACAAGTTAGATGTGGATGTAAAGTTTGACAATATCCGACCGCTTACAGGATTCTACTCTAATGGCTTACTTCAAAGTGGTTTCTACTGCCTGGACTGACAAACATCATTATTAACTAAGTACCTAACTTTAGAGATTTAAATGTGTACTTATTTGTTATTTAATATTTTTGTAAAATATTTTAATGGATTTTTTAAATAGGGCAGAGTATCTATTCATTTCTAAGCAAATTAATTAAAATTTACCCTTTACTTTGGGAGGAATGGGAAACTAAGGAACTCTTAAAAGAGCAAAAATAAACCTGGCAGTGCTTTTCAATGGTACGAATATAAACATTTTACTTAAACAAAAGGACAACCAGCTTTATAACTTAAAGAAAAGCACCTCTCGATCAGATCAAGTGACTTTAAAATTTAAGTGAAAGGAAAAAATCTACAAAATTGTGACTTTTTGGCATATATCATCTAACTCTGGTAACAGGGCTAAGCGCATTTGTTTA
The DNA here is from genome assembly GCA_033558755.1 of Philaethria dido. Classification (NCBI taxonomy): domain Eukaryota; kingdom Metazoa; phylum Arthropoda; class Insecta; order Lepidoptera; family Nymphalidae; genus Philaethria; species Philaethria dido. The sequence continues at coordinate 403,813 of JAKGSA010000534.1, forward strand.
ATTCCACCACTCAGCGATGCAATGCCTCCAAAGTGGAAGCAAATTTTAAAGGGGCAGGTGTCTTAAGCACTGGGTTCTCTGGTTCATCATCCTGCCTATCCTACTGAACGGGATACAGCGTGAAGCTAAAAAACAATATTGGTTCATCCAGTAAAAGTTATGAGATTAAACACATAAAAATAATCCAGTTTAATTTAAAATTCCTTTGGAATGATCATTTAAAAAATTACAAATATTTATTTGATAAAAGTCACGCGATTACTTTTGTTCAAAATTCCGTAAAACTACATATTTTCGGATATATATTGTAAATTAAAGATAATTTGCTACAGGCTCAAGGATGTGCTCAATTCCGTTAGTTATTACGCTGCTGCAATGCAGGCTTACAGTGCTATAATGAGAAGCTTACAGTGTTTTTATATAAGCTATATATATTGCCTGCTGCATAACCCTTATATATATATATATATATATATATATATATATATATATATATAGTGATATACATACATATATGTTATATACATATATATATATATATATCTATATATATCGTCATCCCAAAACGTTAACCAATAAGTTATTAAATAATATTCTATTTTTAATGTATTTTTGTCATATAAGTTTATTTTTTTTGTAGCTTTACACTTTACATCCTACAAATAACTGTGAGGGTAGGCTGGGGAACCTGAGAACCTAGTGTGTTCGAATACCATTCTCTTGCACCTTATAAATTGCACGATATTAAAATAAATAAAGAAAACTTTTTTTAGCTCCACTTTGGCAGCCCATTCCGCACATAGCGGTTACAATACTGTTGGTGACCACTCCCGATTCCCCACTTTCCGCCGGGTGAGTCTTTGCTTGCTGAGTGACGGAACTCAACGCCGCGTTCGCTTTCCTGGAGTGGGAATCGAATCCACACAACCTGTCGCGTTTACAAAAGCACACTTGTGCCTCTGCGCCACGACAGACGTTAAACAAAAAACCTACAAACTTAAAAAACAATCACTATTGTAAATTAATGGTTTACAATAAAATAACTGATCTATTGCGGTAACTGCTGCCCCAGTAAATGTGTACTCTATAAAAACATATGTACAAAACACGTGCATGTTTTACTCACGTTTGAATTTTTTCAATACCGTATCGTATCAATAGCACAAGCCGCACTGATTTCTGGTAGCAGAACAGATCTCTTCGATTCCCTAAGTAAGCGGGACTTTTTATTTTAAAACAAGAACTGTTGTGCCTAAGTTTCTTATGACATACTATTCAGTGTATGTTTCTTTTTTTGCTATAAGCTAACGCGATTTATTTCAACCTACATATCTATTAATAAATAAAATGAACATCAATTACATTTTTTTTATACTATTACGATTACTTGCTATTATAAACTTCCTAAAGTATTTGGTACTACTAACCTAAAAACAGAAAATATTTTGATCACGTCGATGGACTTTAAAGGAAATGATAAAGAAAATTTTTTGAACAACGCGTTTGTAAAAGTGTCAATATGCCCCACATAAAACATGTTTTTAAAACATACTGTAAAATAAAAGTTATTGGTTACATTTGCCTAGTTATTTAGCGTAATGATATTTTTATCGCTTTTATCGCTTACTCATTAGTTAAATATTATTTTTCTAAATTATGTCTGTTATCATATGAAAACTTTTTAAAATATGAATAAATCCTAGTAAGTAGCAAAAGTGGCTATCAGGTCCATGGAGTATACAGGGTTAGAAATTAGATCCGAAAAAGCTGGATTAGGCCAATTATTCAGTGTAACATCATTACATGAATGTATATGAGTATTAGTGGCTCAATTGAGGTTGCGTATTTACAATTATTGTGATCTCAATTAGCTAATGCCCCTAATTGCAGTTTCGTTCTCATTAATCATCTAGTGAACTTAAGGGCACGATATTTGAATTATTTAATACCATGTGCTTTAGCTGAGTGGCTCCATAGATTATTATAACTTTCGAAATCTAAAAGCAATTTCGAAATAAAAATAACAATATGTGTTCAATTACATATATAATTTAATACCATAGAAATGTTTCCCAATAATTTATTTCTAATATTAATAACAATCTCAATAAATCGTTATATAATAATCAATTTTGATCGTTAGCTTTGAATATTCAATGACAATAATCACTCCTGTCTAAATTATTTATTCAAATGTTCTGGCATAAATGGCAGTTTATGTTATATCGGTGATGCACGTTCCATCATGAACATTTAAGAATTATAATACGGTACTACATTTACATAGATACAGTGTAAAGGCATGACAATATGGAGCGTCATAGAACTGCCGACAGAGAAAAAAATATAAAACTGTATTATTTTTGAATTTTAGAATTGATTATAATATTAAAAAATATGTTTACCATTTGATATCTTTTTTTCTAAGTTATATTAATCTGATTTTCATATTTATCGACAGTGCGAGCACCACGACTTAAGTACCTATATAATTTTATGAGAACATAATAAAAATGTTAAACGGCTTCATAAATCCTTTAGCAAAAATTATATATAATTACAAATTGATTAAAGATATGTATAACTAAGAACAGCATGATTAAAATTAATAACATTTACCATTTTCAATGAACTTACAACAAACAATTAAGGAATTGGAATATGTGATCCATATTGAAAACAGATCAAATACAGCTGTTACCTGTTGTGCAGCGGGTAGGCTGACTAAAGCCAATAAAAACTTCTTTGGAGTAGTCGGAGAAAAGTAGTCTCATTGTTTTCCACGGCACTTCCTATCAAGTCCAGAATTTTGCGAAATCTGGTTGCAATTACACAATGGGTCTGATGGCGCGCTTTGTCTTTGCGAAAAACAGAGAAATGTACACAATTGATGTAGCATTCCTTGATATTTGGGCAGTTTCCGCGACCAATTGCATATATAATGAAAACCCCTCACGATGCACCACGGCGTATAAGGAATGAGACTGTTCCAAACATGTATGTCAACTATACGCTAACATCAGTACCTCTGGCGACAGAGAGCATAAAGCTTCCCTAGCTTAAATATCAACTTTTGGCACATATACAATAATATGTGTTTCCAATCAAAGATTCTACAAAGCTGATATGGGTATGACAAGTCCTAATCCCTCGCCCACAAAATACAAATCAAATACTTTTTAGTTTATCAATATTTCCTTTTTGTGAAACTAATTTGACAAAAAATGCTAAAAAATATGTATATGTTCTTAATAAACTGTACTTCATAAAAATTCAAACGTTCTATTATTACTAGTTAGCTAGTATATGTATGTATTGCGAGTTTGTTTTTAGATTTATGATTTAATTTGAAACACACAGACATATGATGGCTTCTTTAGTACGTATGATATTTTTGTAGAAACGTATATTGTAAAATATAATATGAAATATATATATATATATTTCGCAACTTAAGTAATTTCAGGAATTGCTTTTACATAAAATAGGATAATAAATACTAAACTAGGTGAATATTACTTCTGTACATACATATAAAAGCGACAACAAAATGAAATTCAATATTCCATTAAAAGCAAATTAAAGAAGTGGATCCTAGTACTAATTCAGCTAAAATCCGCATTCGCCCCGAAATGGGCCATTTAGCGCGCGTCGGCTTCACAAAACATTGCCTCGTGAGCCGTTACAATAACGTTTATTAAGAAAAACGTGTATGGTTAGACCGGTGTTTGTGTGAAGCTTAAATATGCATCACGGAGATTAGCCTCGCCTCATATTAGTCGCTTTATGAAATACAGCCTATTTGAACACAAATTACGAACACATTATGTTGAGCAAAATGGACGACCTTATTTCCTACCTTCATATAGAAAAATATCATGATAGATATAAGAATATAAAGTTGAACTAACTTTATTATATTATAGATATAGATTGGTATTATGAAGTTCATAAAATTGAACTAATTAATTCTTAACAAACTTATTAACCCCAAACAAAGCATTAAAAATAGATAAGGAATAATTATATGTTGTAATTGTATTTTTTAGTGACAATAAATCCACCACTTAGTTACATTAAATATATCAAAGTCATTCTGGCACACTGCGCTCCATATCCAGAGCCTCTTGACCGTAAACTCAATGCTTATTTTAATTATTTTATGTTGAGTTACAGCACTCAATATACAATGACTGGAATTTGGGTGGAAAATGAAAAATGACATGAATGCGAAAAAAACCTGAATTACCTTGCTTGCTTCTTTATTAGGTACAACCAAAAAAATCAGATTAAATAAAAGCAAATGCAGGTGGGTTACAATATGTCTATATCTTATAATAAAACGTAAGTACTTAACACTCAAGATACAAAACAATTAAAAAAGATAAATTAGCACATATAAAATAAATATATAATGTAACAACCAGACACCCTAGAACTATTTAGCATAACTTACTCTGCATCTGGCGTGTCTGCGTAATAAATGTACTACATAAATGTCTGTCATGGGAGGGGTCGAACTTGTTACTTTTTCCTACCTACCTAACTTCACACTTTATTCCTAGCGGGGTAGTCAAAAAAATGGAGTTACTTTTTTTTTTTTTAATGGATAACGGATGGCAAACGAGCAAAAGGACCACCTGATGGTAAGTGGCTACCTTTGCCCATGACCATCTACAACACCAGAGATGTTCTAGATGCGTTGCCAACCTAGAGGATACAGATAGAAGGGGAGGACAATGTAGTAGTCCGCTATCGGAACTACCAGATTTTGGGGAAAGGATAGGTGGGAAAGAGGAAAGCCTGGCTTACATGCCATCGAACCGGAACACATCATAAGATATTTGGCGGTTCGTCTTTGACATGATAGTGGTCGCGAGCCAGACGGAGGACGAACCTCCTACCACCAAAAAAAACTACTTCTAACATAGCTGTGATTTTTTTATAATATACAAATTATTGCTAATGCAAAAAAATATTAATACTAAGCATTTTTTTCCATCCCGTTAATAAATGTGTAATCTCGCTTTAGTAATTGAAATATAAACAAATACACTTACATATATGTCTTCATTTTAACAAAAACTATTAGATTCTTTTAAAATGATTGTCATTTTTTAATATTCAAATCTAAATGTTTGAATAGCATATTTAGCATTTTTTGTCGCCAAGTAAACATTCTTTGTTATAAAATAATCTTTGGGATTAGAACTCCGCTAGAGTTCTCTGAAAACCTCCTTACAGAGATAAAAATTGTGACAATATGATTGCTGTTTAATATATTTGACTAGAAAGTTTGGATAAATATTAAGAAACGTGGTTTTAAATGTTTGTACGTGATTTTATATTTATTACTTCAACTAAGCTGTAAAAATGAATAACAACGTCAGGTATGTTATTCACTGCTCCACTTACACCAAAAATAAAAATTATAGGTAATCTAAAGAATTGAAATGGGTAAATTCCAATAACGATTTTACTCAAGAACGGTTCAACATTAGGTCAAGATTTAATATCGGCGATATTCTTGTGAACACCGTGCATACTCGTATAAAGATAGCGTGCGCATCATAACATTTTATCAACTCAAAACTGTTTACGACCTGACCTGATCGTTATGTGGTTACGATCGCTTACCATAAATCACCTTATACTTATATTCCACATAAACGTCGTTTCCTATTGCGTTTCCCATTTTATATTTGCCATACGCGACCACCTACGATTTATCCACTTGCGTAAAACAAAACGAGATATTAACATGATTTTTTTATTTACTGTTATGTTATTTTAGAAATGTTAATTTTGTTTGATTTCCAACATCATTTTAAGCGTTAAACGGTTAGCGTTAAGATAAAATGTTTTTCAATGTTGCTTAAATTTGATTCTGTATGAATTCCAATTTAATTATTTCGTAATTTCACTGTACATACTCGTATATGCTTAATACTCATTCGTATGAAAACACATATTGTTGTTACATAACAGCTAAGATATATTTAAAATCCTAAATAAAAACAAAAAAATATTTTAAGTACAGAAAAAATATAAAAAAGAGCTAACGCTCCGCAGTAAAATTAAAATAATAGATTTTAAGATGTTTTAATGAAAAAATGGAATGTGACGGATTCTTCATAGTCAACTGTAATCAAAATCAATAGTATATTTACTCTTTTTTCATGTCATCTAATATTAAGTGGTTGCCGCTGCTCGTAAACATTTCCAACACCAGCAATACCATAAACGCACTGCCGGATTTTAAGAAAATTGTAAACCCGCCTTTTGAAGTGCCCAATACCATAATTATAACACATCTACTAAAAGTTCGTTCCAAAATTTGCAAGTCTGTGGAGAAAATCACCTGGCAAACCTTGTAGTTGAGCTGGGCCGGGCAACCCAGTTGTGAGAGTAATACATGGCATACAGCATGGTAACATGACCAAATAGATCCTCTGAACACTCCATTATAAAATCGATAGAACACACAGAGAAAATCAAAGCCTCTACGATGTACCATAACGATCTGATTACGACAAAACGACATAAACCAACCAACGTACTCCTTAAAAAATATTTTTTGATATGAAAAACATTATTCGTTTTTCAAGGAAATACATTAAACTTAACATAATTTACAAAAATATCTATTACATGTAGCGTAGTCTACGCCGTAGGGTAAAGGTCCTACGTACGTAGCGCGTAGCTCGTAGAGACTAGCTACGTGAACACGCTGCGCAATTATAATGATTTTGGTAAAAATTCAAAAAATGACATTTTTGCAGCTATAAATAATTTTATATGAATTAAAATTAAAGGAAATAAGTACATAGGTAAAGAAATATTAAAATTAAACTGCATTAATGTCATTTTAGCTAGAGGTTAGTTTATAGTTTGATCTTGCTCTGAATAATTTATTTACATAAAAATTTGCATACAGGAAACAATTATGAAATACAAACATTGAACATTAAGGGGGCAGATTTGACTTTACGAGAAAGGTCATCATATACAGGACAAGGTAGCTTATGACAAGTAAAAAGGGTAGGGAAAGGGGAACCTTCTTCTAGGCAATATGTATCTTATATTTATAACTTAAATTGATTTAAGTTAATATGGCTTTAAGTGGTTCGTTTTAGATTACACTTGTATGCTGTGCGACAAGTAGAACTTGATCGGATACACAGCCGTGTATCTATCATTAAATAAGGAGTAGATATTTTAGATTCCAATAAATAAAATTTTATATACATAGACATTTTCTTCTAAAACATTACTGGTAAATTTCAAGGCAAATATAATTATTTTTACAATTATTGAACATAAAACGGCTATTTAGTTGCATTTTTTATTTCTTTTTAATATTTAATTATTATATTTAAAATTGCTTTATAATTAAACAATACTGAGACATGTTGTTTGTACACTAATTAGTAAGCACAAATAATCACAAAATCTCATCCCACTTCCCGTCGTTACAACGAGGGAAACAATATATGCAATTATATATTCCGACAGCGCGAGGCAATTAACATGGGAATTCTCATTAGCATTTTGCAAAGGCAAACTTTTGATGCTAAGAAGCAGAAAAAATCCAAGAGCGAGTCCAAGCCTCATTAACGTGCCTTTAATAATAGTGAAATGCTTCTGGGCAGTCGCTGTGCAGGAATTCAAACACTACTATCTTACTTTTATAGTTTGTTTAAAACAACTTAAACTTGAAAATTGCAGAAAAACGCAGTGTTAAGCTAATTAACAATACAAGGTTATCATATTACGGTTTATGATATTTATTATCTGGCATCCTATTGCTTTTTATTACTCTGAAATTTAATATTGTATAATAAAAAAAAAACATATTGAGTATAGCTGATTGAATCAAGGAAATATATACATTGAATCAAAAAATTTCCAATTTGTAGTGATATTTTATTTATATTATAATAATAAAATTTATATAAAAGAAAACCGATTTGAAATTGCTAGAAAGCATGCATGCATGCTAAGAATTAAAATTATTATGAATAACTTAAAATCTACTCGGGTCTTTACTACATTTAAACATCAAAATTGGTTCACCCAATAAAAAATTATGCGGTAGGGCATAAAAAATCACAGTCAAATTAATAATCTCCTCCGTTTTTAAAGTTGATTAAAAACGAAGTAACAGTTGTACTAATCAATTTTTTTTACATTGAACACTCTAATATACATATATCTATATATAAACACGTGGAGCAAAAACTTTATACCCCTTTTTACGAAAATTACGCGGACGGAGTCGCATGAAATTTAGCACACATATAATTTATATAGAGAAGGAGTGCAGAAAAATATATGAAGTTAATAAAATAAATGTTACACAACACCATGGATTGACATCCATGTTTACATAAAGTGACATATACATTGCAGAAAACAACGCGTTGTTAACGCGTCAACGGGGACACTAGTTCACTGTAATTAGATGTAAAAGCTTAAAAATTTTACGAATTGTAAGAAAATAAATAGATTGTACCGTCAATATTCTGTTCACTTCTGGTTTAAAGGCTCTTATTTGTAGAAGAAACAGGTTAGTAATTAATTTGAAGTAAACAAATGTCTACAGAATGAAACTAGGACCGACATAACAGACTATTGACTTTAATTAAAAGTAAATTTGTAACTGTATATATATATCTACTAATTGGACGAGTTATATCGACTTCGCTTTCTAAATACAAATTAGCTTAATTTGTAAATAATTCATTTAGTCTCGTAATTTGATTCTGTGTCTATCTCCGAATTTTTATTCATACGTACGTAAAAATGCTTGCTCCTATAATTTCTTATTTTCTCATGTCAGCATTTTTGCCAAATGTCAGTTCGATTGTATCGGCCACGCGAGATAGGCCACTAAAGCCAATTAATACTAGTATTTTTCTTACAAATTTAATTTTTGCTAATTTTTCATAAGTCATTTTTTTTAATAAAGTTAATTTTTGTAAGGTCATTACATCGCTTAATTAATGAAAATTCGTATCGTTATGGATCTTCCCATAGGAATGAGGTGAAGAGAATTTACTACGGTAAAACCTTATGTCACTCTCGAGTCTAACTAACGTTACTATCTCCACTCATAAAATCATAACATAACATCGCCTGGCATTGGCCTGAAAAAGGACAAATAAACACACTTAAATAGAAATTTATAATATTAGTACGGTTGACTACACCGTATTCTCTATTACATTCTTTTTAAATTTAAAAACGAGACTATCACTACAACAGTAAGTATTTGTTACTTACTGTAGTAGAGGTAAACGGTACCTTTAAATTAGTTCACCAACTTCAAATTTAACTATAGTATTGGTTGTATTCACAAGTTCCGTATAATCCGTTTGGATAGCAGCTGCCAAATTTGCAAGCGAACTATTCTGATCGATGTCGCCGCAATCTGCCACGGTAACGTACGAGCTATTGATCGCACAAATTAACAAGCCCAAATTGGATCTACAAAAAAGTGTCAAGTTTAAAGTTTCAAGCTCTATAACTTCTTATTAATAATATTTTACTATCTATCGAAAATGATAAAATTACTATTTTTTAAAGTTTTTAAATAATTATCGATATTAGTACTATATATATGCTTAAGTGGCATCACGAATATCGCACTGTACATGTTTGCAGAAACTCAAATGTAGACGGTATTCATATTAAAATTAAAGATTTTTCCTGTGCAATTAGATCCTATAGTTATTACCAGACCACTGATTATACCATGACAGTGAGTTTTTAGACAAAAATGGTCTATATAAGTGTTCATAAATTAGTAACAATTTTTCTTTCTAAGTATTTACTTTTATTATGTAGGAGTGGACACATATGAAGCATCTTAGTAATATTTGTTTTGTGTTTGTATTGGGAACTTAGAACTTGTCATACCCATATCAGCTTTGTCGTATCTTCAATTGGAAAACAAGGTTACATGAATAGAGATACAAGTGAAATAAATAAAGCTTAATTTATATTTATTTGTAAAGTTGAAACAAGTTTTTTGTAATATGTTGGTCGCTTAAATTTTGATTAATATAACTTTGCTATTAATATTACAAATACATATTTTTGTGAAGGACAAATTAAGATATTTAGCTATCCACCATTTTTGAATTTATATCAAAACAAGTTTTAAATAATTCAATACGTAAATCTAAACAACTTATAGAAACAAACATACGGCAAAAGCTTTTAATGCTGTAATGAAAATGTACAAATCAACTTTACGCCAACTTCAAGCGCAACTTTGTAAGTTATTCCTTTGAAGAAAAATTTAGTTAAGAATTTAAATGCATAGAGCGAATATTTCTTACTTTTGAAAAGCAAAACCTTTTGGCACCAAATATAAACTGCCCCTTAATTGTATATGGAAGAATGAAACCAAACCTGTTGGAAAGGAAAAAGTACCCTTGTTGATTTTGATTATCATTCACTTTGATATTTATCGCCATTTATTAATGGGGATAAATTTTTAAAACATTTATATCTAAAACTATATTTAAGACAGATAAATAAGAAAGTTAGTTTATTTTCCCTTGGTTCAGAAATCAGTGTGTGATTAAAATACAATAAATATTGCCTAATGATTCCAATAGTATCGACTACTTTTAAAATCATGCAGAATATACAATTATTGAATTGGCGGCAAAATGACAGAATCCGCATTTTCATAATCAATTCGGCAGTTTACAGTGCTTAGTCAAAAGTCACTTCAATTCAACAATATTATAATCAATGGAAAATTAGTAATTAGTAGCTTGGATGGCTGCTAGGCTGCTAGGTAGGAACTCTTTCTGCTGGTGAGAGGAGCCTCTTCCACCTCCGCCATCCGATGCATGCAACCAGAACGCCAAAAAAAAGCGTGTGATTGCTTGAAGAAGCTGATCGCCTAGCCTCCTAGCGCGACAAAACGCGCACAGATGACTCGTACTTCATGCAGGTCGTCGAGAGTCACCGTCACGTTTGTCTTAAAGTCCCCGCGACATACTTGTCTTACCTACTTGAAGTCTTACATAGGCTTTCGCATCCCCATAAACAAGTATAACATATAACAATAAAAATGTTTAGATTAGATCAATTTAATCTCTTCAGGCATTGCCTTTATAGGGTTTTTGAGTTGTTTTTTAAATATTGAATGGATATTTATTTGCATACCACAATATGTATATATTAAGCTAAAATACTAGTCGAATCGTGACAACGTGACGCACAATCACAAAGTTACGGATGTACTTAGTCAGACAAAGTCGTGTTCAGAGGGATGTCTGTTGTTTCCAACTAGTTATTAAGCTTGTATCATGAACCCACAGATTGTTTGAAAGTTACAAGCCCTATAATATTGCTCTACTTTCCTATTATTGGTAGTGTATGTTAAAGTAAAAATTTTAAAAGTATATAGCTTAATTTTTTTACTTCAATAAGTATTTTTAATATATTTTTTTTTATAATTGGGCTATATAATACCGTTAAATAATAATAATAAAGTAATAAATAATTCAATTTGTAAAACGTATGATATAGTTAGGACGTTATATAGAAATCGTAACAGAAATACTTATATAGAGTAAAATTTGACCAAAAAAGGATACAATTATACCAATTATAATTATAGAACAATAATAACTACGGAATATACTACAAAGGGTCGTATGTTCATAGAAATTTAAATATTGTGTTAACATTGAAATAATATTTTTGTTTGATGGTAAGAGGTTCGTCCTCCGTCTGGCTCGCGACCACTATAATGTCAAAGACGAACCACCAAATATCTTATGATGTGTGCCGGTTCGATGGCATGTAAGCCAGGTTGTCCCCTTTCCAACCCATCCTTTCCCGAAAATATGATGGTTCCGATAGCGGACTACTACATTGTCCTCCCTTCCATCTGTATCCTCTAGGTTGGCAACACATCTACAACATCTCTGGTGTTGTAGATGTTCATGGGCGAAGGTAACCACTTAGCATCAGGTCCTTCTGCTCGCTTGCCATCTGTTATCAATAAAAAAAAATTAAAAATGTACCTGTTTTTACCTCAAATTCTTTGATTCATTACAGTAATTATTACGTGAAATGTAATGACCGTTAGAAAGACGTACTCTAGGGCGAGCCTATAAAAGTATCTACCCTTTTAAGTATTATTACTTATTCTTCGAAAAGACTCATTAAGACCTGTTAAATGATATAGTACCTTGTTAGCACAGTTATACTAGCTCCCTTGAAGCTTTATAGAATGGGACTACTTAATGGAATTGGGTACTCGGTCTAGACACTTTTATGTCCATCTTACGTTCTCTATACATAGACTTGCTGAAAAGTTTCAGGTTCATGTCATTTCATACCAAATCTATTACTAAAACACAGCTATATTTCTATTTGCCATTTTATCTATATATCTTATCATATCTATCATATCTATGCATAAGTAATTTGAGCAAACTAATAATTTAAAATTAATATATATTAAGTTTCAAACATTGCAATTAGATTTAGATTTTGTGCCCTTGGAAGATAAGGTTGTGGGTTCGATTCCCACTCCAGGAAATGTAAAATTTAGTATTTTTATTTCTTGGGTTTGGTAACAAGGCAAAGCGCGGCGTTGAGTTCTGCTACTCAACACGCAATGCCTCAATTCGTCGGAAAGTGGGGAACGGAGTTGTTGAAAAAGAATGGAGTGTCTTAACACTAGGTTCTCTGGTTCCCTCTGCCAACCCTGCCTACGGGATGCAGCGTGAAAAAAAAAACATTGCAATTTTTGGATTAATTATTCCACAAAAAAGAATTGGATTTTCATTGTCGGAATGTTATTTACGATATGCGGTTTAAGTTAGACGTAAAAAATTAAGTGGTCACCCAGTTCCACTTCAACATGCTGACTTTACAAGCCAGTCATTTAGTTAGTTCTCTTACGAATAACTTAATTATGAATTGTGTATAATCCATTGCATGCTAAGCGACCTTCAATTTGTAGATAAACTTTACGGGGGGTGTTTAAGTTCGGCTTCGTAAGTCATCACAGGTAAGACGCACTTATTAAAAATTTCTATAATTTTAAGGCATATTGAGACAGAACACAACTCAAAAATATGCGTTGAATCTTCCAAAATGTCCAGCCAATGTGTATTATTCTATGCACTTCCTTCTCAAAGTTATATAGTTAGATAATGTGGCAAAAGCCAAAACACCTCCACTTTTTTTAAATAATATTAAATGAAAATTCATAAGATACGAACAAAGCAGTATCAAACATATTTCCCTAGTAGATACATAAACATTACAATTTGATATAGAAACACAAATAAGTACGTAAACCACAGCAAATAAAAGTATAATATTTCACAACAAGAGACCAAAATCAATACAAAGGTGCGATTTAAAAGGTTTCATTCGCAACAAAATTCTCCGCAGAGCTATTGAATGCAATAAAATTTTCTTCACAATTGAAACCATTAAAGAGCGTCACTAGCGCGCTGCTGAATGTTAATCACGGTCTAGTGTGAATAGAACAATCACAATGTGGAAAAGACCTCCCTTTTTTCTTTCCATTTATTTGAAACAAAGGAAACTTAGTAAGATATTAAATTATGTTATTTTTTTCAATAAAAATATTTTTTCTTGTTATGATTCATTATAAGTTTCTAATTATGTATACTATTGTATACGAAAAGTGTTTTTTTCGATAACAACTATTTAAGATTATATTTATACCATCATCGTCATTACGTGTCTTCCTGATTTTAGGTAATTTAAATATAAAAGCTTAGTAGCTTATATATTTATTCATTTTAATTTCATCATTTAATAAATTTAAAATTCACATTCAAAGTAAAAAAACTCTTACTAATAAATAACTAAGAAGTGTTAGATAATAAACCGTTGCAAAATATTATGGCTAGGTTATAATTTATCATACTTACATAATTGGCGTGTTTCATGATATATTCTTTTAAAAATTATGTATTACAAGGTTTTAAGTAGGGTAAATATATGGTTTACGTTATAGAGTGAAATATACCTAAAACAAGCTATACGTACGAGTATATCCTTACACATATTATAATAACAATATTCCAATTATTTTGTCTCCTTCCGTTAGTGGCATTTGATATAACTTGTTTTTATTATGTAAATTTTCTTATAATTTTTCTATAACTTTTTAATAAAATATTAATATGATTCTAAAATATACGTATGTAATAATATATTTCATACTATTATGAAAATTAAAAGTACAGAAATTAAGTACTCAAAAACGCTTCACATCGAGAAGCTCATCACTTTTCAACTTGAAGGCGTACTTAACAAAGATGATTCCTCTCACATCGTGACTGAATTGTCCTAAATACTTTGATAATTTCCTTTACATAAAGTAAAAGCTGTATTTTCGCAGTTCCTTTGTCATTAACAGGGTAAATTGTTTTTCCTACGCGAAAATGTCTTGGTTGGATCTTGATTAAGTGGTAAGCTTGACTAATTCCCTCCCTTTGTAGGTTTCTTCATCCTCTAATTATAAGCTTGTGGAGCTACAAATCTAATTACACCACCTCATTATGAGTTTCGGTAGGCCAACATTATTATAATTAAAACTTTCAACCCACTTTTGAAGGTGAGTTTTATCTAGCAAGATAGAAACAAAGATTGTCATAGTTATAATATTATACTCCATGAAACTTTGTAATACTATTTCAACATTTTTAGACTTGTAACAGAAAAGTTTTAAGTTGACAAATATTGAACAACTCACTAGTAACATTATTTTTATGTAACCTTTTTCGTAAAGGTTTATAAAATACACTTACAATACAATACAATTACGTACGATTGTACGCAATCTGCAATATAAAGCTTATATATTCTATTTTTTTTTTTTTTTTTATTGATAACGGATGGCAAACGAGCAGAAGGACCACCCGAGTAAGTGGTTACCTTCGCCCATAGACATCTACAACACTAGAGATGTAGATGCGTTGCCGATCTAGAGGATACAGATGGAAGGGGGGACAATGTAGTAGTCCGCTATCGGAGCCACCACATTTTAGGGAAAGGATGGGTGGGAAAGGGGAAAATCTGGCTTACATGCCATCGAACCGGAACACATCATTTGATATTTGGCGGTTCGTCTTTGACATGATAGTGGTCGCGAGCCAGACGGAGGACGAACCTCCTACCACCTAACAACTAAATATTCTATATTTTTTATATACTGAAAACCGTTCAGGTTTACTTTTTATTTTATCTGCTTGTCGTACAAAAATCACTTACGCCAGCTTTTATTTAATTTACATTATAGATAGAAAAGGTAAGAATTTTGGACAAATTAAGCATTAAATATTTTGTCGAATAAACAATAAACTTTAAAATGATTCTTTTTTAGTCTGACTTTAATATATTATACAAAAAGCATGAAAATTTTCAGCTTTTTGATTCATTCAAAGCCCGTAACGAGTAATATTTATCAACAGCCGGTCACGCTGAACTACCTTTCCTTTCATAAATCAGGAGAGTGCGTGACATCACGTCGACGATCGATGTGTCGATCAAAACGTGACAAACATTGTTCAGGCCTACAAAAATATTTTGTGGCTTTTTTCAACACAATACATCTTTTTTCACATCAGTAGTTTAGACTATTTATTTACCTTGTAAATTGATCAATATCCGACAGCATTTATTTACTATATCTGTAAATTATGAATATTTTTTAAGACTATAAAATCGTGATATAGATACACTTCTGGTCTGAAGAAAGATCATAGTAGAGGTTAGAAATAATTATAAACTTAAGAGCTTGTAACTCGATTGGGTCAATCTTTTATTTCATGGGACACGTTTACGTTTTTAAAACAGGATCCTAGGAAAATTTAACTTAAAGAATGTATAAAGTACCACAATTTAAAAAAGATAGAAAGAACTTTTGTATGTAGAATGTATGATATTTCCTAATTAATAATTTATAAGTAACAGTGGTAAGCATGTAAAAAAATTAAGCATGTCACTTCTTAATGTGAATAAAATTATTCGATATTGACGAAGCTCGGCGTTTATTGCCACTTAACACGCAACGTCTATAAATAGATGGAAAACAGAAAACGGAGTGACCAGTTACTAGGTTTGAGATAGTACTCACTCTGGTATTGATATTCTGGTATGTGGTTCATCAAATATATGGAACGGTAAAAGATGAAGATAAGATGACCAGAAGTAGAATATAAGCTAGATAAGTAAAGACAGATTTCAATTCTAAGTTTACAATAATCATTTCATTCGGTTGTACCCAAAAAAAAGGTGATAAATGTTCAGATTATGCGTCTATAATTCAATTGACTTTAGAGAAATAACATAAATTCTTAGAGTATAAGATACCAAAATAAATATATGAAACATTTATTTTTACCTTTTTAAGTAGATCTATTTTTATATATTTATACTTAAGGAAGAAACTTTGAATTCCCTAAAAAATAATGAAAGCAAAAATCATTACATAATTTAACTTAGTTCAAAACCTGTTTACTAACTTAAAGTTAGTAAAATGAAATATAGAGTACCTCAACGGTAGGTTCTGTACCTGCTCCTGTCAATATGGGATATGCATAAACATAAAAATAAATAAAAACGATACAATTGCAAAATATATTCCTTTTCAAAACTTTTACTAAGAATACACTCGATTCGAACCCACACCTCTGGAATCAGTCCAAGTGTTCAAGGCAACACAGCTTAACGTTTTAATCGCGAAATTTTCAGACGATGTTATTACTTTTGTGGTTAACATTCTTTAGGAAGATCTTCACTTCACAAAGAAAGATCACTAGGCGAGAGACAATGCCATTTACCCAGTGTTTTTATAATATTTAAGTAATCTTAATTAATTGGACGACATCCAATAGCTAATGGACACCAAATTTTGCTACTTTTAAATTTTTATGTAGATATTCTATTATAGGTAAATTTTATAAGGGTAAATAATACGTTTTAAAATATTATACAAATATTAATAAAACTTTTAACGTTAGCCACCAAAACTAAAAGATATATTTTTAATATAAACATTCGTTAGTCAGTCATAAATGCATAATCAAAATATATATTTGTATGCAATTTAAAAAAAAGAGTACTATGAGCGTTTTATAATAAATTGTTAATCATATCTCGGTTTGTTCTCTTCACGTACATCCTAAGGCTATCATAACGTACATTGTACAGTAAATCAAGGCGCGTGCTACCACGAATCGGTGTGAAATGTCTCATTATACCGAGCTTTTGTTTCTAACATAAATTTTATTTATAATTGTTTCCTTCTTTCATAATTTATGACATTGAAATGTTTTTGCGAAAAAATAATATAAATCCATAAAAATATACATATTGTAGAAAACAATAGACGATTTTTATTTTCTTGTACAGTTTTTCTTGAATAGAAACAGAAATAGGCATGGACTTATTTATTTTATTAGAGACTGTCCAGTCAAATAAAGAACCTGTCTAACTTGCGAGGGTGCGTGACGACTTGCAATATTCTATTAACAAATAAGTAATATAAAAGAAACTCTATCAAGTTTCTTTTTTCATCTACAATCTATATCGCGATTCACCTAACTACATAAATATAAATGAATAACCGTTAGCCAGACTTTGCCGTGTTATAACATTTTATATACGAGTATTACATAATACAATTTAATAATATTACGTAATATAACTTTGCTTATCGAAACCTTCAAAACCGTATGTGCCCGAAAATTGCTTCATCGACCTCGAGAATTGAACAGTCAAGAGCGGCTCTTGAATTATGCAAAGTACGCAGCGGAAAAATTGATATAAAAATTGCTCGTAAAGCATAAAATTAAAACGTGGATCGCGGACGGTGTTGCAACATGCTAAATACCTGTCGTATTTCAAGCGCCATCTGTCGCCGACAGCACTGAGACTGCCGCGTTTAATTTATTAACCAATTTGCTGAACGCTCCGAACCGCGTTCTACTCGCTATTTTGTTTCTTGACTTAATAAATTTGAAGTCATAATCCGTGAAAGAGTATTTTTCATAGCGGTGTAGGCGAGACCGGTATTAATATAATTATATTAAACGCCCTTTCTATTTAAATTTACATTTTTCGTAAACCCAAATATAATCCAACGAGAATAAGTAAAAAATATGATGCTTCGGTACTTTAATAATGTTTTTTTATGAAAAATTCAACTTTTCAATTACAACTTTAATTAAAATGTAGATAACCTTACATTTCTTAGATAGTGAAAATGATACCCACATGGTGTTTTAAGGCTGTATGTTGTCGGTCTGGACTGCAAGTTACATATAAGTCAACATTAGGAGGCCCGTGAGGTCCCTGAGGCTCATAAGTAAAGAAGGAACAGCTTGGTGATAATAACATCACAAGTTACATACACCTATTGCATAACATATAAATCATTTAAGTCAAATATATCGTGCTAAAAATAAATATATAAAAAATAATACATTCTGTCTCCAAAAATAAAGGCAGAAATGTGTATAATAAAAATTCGATATACGAATTTAACATATTGCATAAATAGGTCGTCAATATATGCAGTAGTATCATAAAATAAGGACCTAACCGCGGAAACACGAAATAAAGCGCGGATCAAGCGTGAACAAATAAAACAAAAGTTTATAGGACCCGGCCAATATTTTTCTTACAGTTGAATTTCCTGTAGCAAAAAAGTAGGAAATTAACAGTTAGTGTTCCCATAAAGCGACCGACATGACTTTGTAAGCATTGAGTGCTTTCAGCTATTACGTTAACTCGTCCATTAACCGCATTTGGAATCAGACTCTTTTGTTGACTTACTAGAAATTTCGTTATCGAAGATCTGGATAAGATGCAAAAAGAAAGAAACACAATATAATGTATTGTTCGTTAAAATTTAAAAAAAATTGGTATACTTTATATTACTGGATACATAGTATATGACCAAAATTAGTAACTTTGAAATATTCTAAGTATTCACTGTATCTATATATTCTAGAAAACTTTATTATCCTAGTGATAAGTTTACAAATCTATGGTATTACATATTTAAATTATAATAATATATTATTTTATTAATAGATATAATTATTTCTAAGAATTAAATAATTATGTTTATATAAAAATTAAGTAAAGCATAAGTACCTATTACAAATACAAGTTGTCTATAATTTTGGCGTAAATTTTACCAGGTCAACAAATCGTTAAAAAACAGTCATCACAAACCAACAATTAATCTTTCTATTCTTTAGCCTGACTAAAGGTAAATGCCATTGGATTAAAAAAATACCTATCAAATTTTAACTGTGCATGTCACAATATCGATAGCATTGCTGTAAAACTAAAGCTGAACCTATTTTGAATGAAACAATTGCTTTAAAATTGATAGTTATTGTAATAAATGCCGCATCAAAAACTTAAATTTGAAAGTGGGAGTCAAGCTGTATATTAGGAACGTGATCGTCGACTTCTCCGATAGAAAAATTGAGATAGAAATAGGTGTTATGTTGTATAAATGTCCCTGCATATTTCTTTTGTAAATAAATGCACAAGTTCTTATTTAAAATATTCAAATTGTATATTATATTTATATCTATGTAGAATTCCTTAAATTCCTCCAAGATCTCGTCCTTAGATCTTAGGCCAAGGACGATAAGACGACAATGAAAGTACGCCCCTTTAAGTTTATTTCCGGTTTATAAATCATGACTTTGAAGTTACGTGAAATAAAAGTATTTTTTGATTTTTTAATTTGTATACACATTATTTACCATTGCCTAGCTGAAATTCAAATTTCTATTTTCTAAGATCATTTGAAAATGGGTAATTCTTAGGTTGACTCTTTACGTTGGTCAGCCAACCAATGAGAAAATATCGATTTTTAACAATCGGAGAAAGCCAATTATTAGGATATTCCGTTATCCATTGTCCTTAGTAATGTAATAAAAATAGCCTATTAATTTCCATTTTCTGATGAAATTTCGAAAAAACACTGCATACAGTCTCATTTTTGTAAAATAACTATCTATTTCGCATTGACAAAAGTTGCTTAAACTGAAATGAGGAGTTTGTTCAAACTGCTGTGTTAATAGGTAATGGTGCAGATGTCAATTATTTCGCAAATCAAAAACCACGAAAATTGATCCAGCAGATCTCGAGTTATAAGTGTTGTAACAAACCCGACTTTCTTTTATATATATATAGATATATCTCTTATTTTTTTTATAATTTTGATTTATTTAAAATACCAATCAATTTTGCTAGAAATACGGAATTAAGATTTTAAACTCTTTTCTAATATTATTATACAATTTCTATTATAGCTAGTAATAAGCAGCTTTAAAATATCCATAAATATCATATTTTCGAATATTAGACTTCATGACATTTAAGTTGCTATAGCTCAAGTAGAAGCGTTGGATGATAAATAAGACTATGACAAAATTTGAACTTAAAAACATTCATTCTTGAGCGCGCTTTACCTTTTAGAAACACTTTAATATGCAAAATGCATATGTGTTTGCAGAAACATTGCAATATTTATAGTTTTCGTTTTTGTTTGCGTTTGTTTTTAAAGACGTGAAAATTTTAATATCATGTTATTTATTATATTTTTGTCTAGATATCAGATAATTAGCTTCACATTATTTGCACTTGCTTAGTACTATATACATTTGTTTTATAATTTAGACCT
Source organism: Philaethria dido (assembly GCA_033558755.1). Classification (NCBI taxonomy): domain Eukaryota; kingdom Metazoa; phylum Arthropoda; class Insecta; order Lepidoptera; family Nymphalidae; genus Philaethria; species Philaethria dido. The sequence continues at coordinate 424,544 of JAKGSA010000534.1, forward strand.
TAAAGTATCATATTTTATAAATTTGATACCGATATGGCTGCTCTTAACTACCGTCGGCTTCGCAGTATCTCCAGTTTACCCGTGATCATGGTGCTTGCAACAGCATCGAAAAATCGGGAGTCCAAAATAAAAACAATACATGGTAAATATCCCGTCGAACAAACTTATTCTTAAATTTGATTTTAATCAATACAGGTAGTAAAAAGTGTTATACAATTGATAATACAATTATCAAAGAATGGTTAGTATCATAAGCACACAACTTTTCGTTTTCGACGCGTAACTGTTACAAACAAAGCTCGGTATTAGGCGACGGAAACCTAAGGCTACATGGCGTGACAGCGACAGGCGAGTAACAAGATAAGCGCCCTCACGCGAGCCGCCGTCCCTCTGTCCGTCCAATATAATCTTCTAAGACGCTGCAATATTTAAGCCAGGCTGCAAACAGGCCCTATTTTTGTAACACTATTGAAAACACAAAAATAAAATGTTTAAAATATTTACTTCACTTCATAAGTGTTTCCTGTAATAGGTAGCATGTGTAAACCGTCATAAAAGAAAAATCCTGAGAGAGCGTGCGTAAAACTGACAGGTAGCACTGACAGGTAGATAATAAGATAACGGCCCGTGAGGCTGAACGTTTTGATAACATTTTTATGTAATCTTGATACGCGCGATTACCTTTAAAGCTATATGCATCAGCGCCTTCTTATAATCATATTGTAGAATTGTATATAGAATTGTATTTTTTTAGCTTCACGCTGTAACCCGCATATAGCAGGGTAGACAGAGGAAACCTGAGAGCCTAGTGTTAAGACACTCCGTTCTCTTTCAACAATTCCGTTCCCCACTTTCCGGCGGATTGAGGCATTGCGTGCTGATTGGCGGAACTGAACGCCGCGCTTTGCCTGGTCTGGTAAAAACCAGACCCAGGAAATGAAAATATTAATTATTATTATTTAAAATTTTCATTTCCTGGAGTGGAAATAGAACCCACAGCCTGTCGCGTTTACAGACGCACGCTTGTGACTCAGTACCACGGCAGGCGTCATTTATTGTTCATCTTGTTTCTTAGATCGGTTTGGTAGTTCAATTAAATATAAAATTATTATAGTGATTATTTATGTTTTTAACTAAGGTCATACTAACATAATACAAAAGTGTGTGAATTTATGAATTCATGACTGTCATAAGTTCGATCCTCTCTGGGAAAAACGCAGTAACATTAATAATTGCATTACGGAAAAAGGGTACATAAGTTCCCTCTGCCAATACTCTTTTTTGAGAAAGATGTGTAGCTAAAAAAAATATTAACAGACAGATAATAAAGAACAATTTATGTAAATTAAGGGCAAACGTGTTTAATATAAGTGTAAAATATTTAATGAAAATAAAGTTGCTTATTATTTTTTTATTTTTTTTTTCTAACTTCACGCTGTATCCCGCATATAGCAGGGTAGGCAGAGGGAACCAGAGAACCTAGTGTTAAGACACTCCATTCTCTTTCAACAATTCCGTTCCCCACTTTCCGCCGAGTTGAGGCACTGCGTGTTGATTGGCGGAAATCAACGCCGCGCTTTGCCTTGTTTCCAAACCCAAGAAATGAAAATACTAAATTTTACATTTCCTGGAGTGGGAATCGAACCCACAACCAGTCACGTTTACAGTCGCACGCTTTTGCCTCTGCGAAAAAGAATGATTTATTATAATCTCTAGGAGGCTATATAATATCTGGTAAGTTAATAACAAATTAAAAAATAATAATATTTAGGACAATATAAAGAAATTTTAATTTTTGCTCTTCTGAATAATAGATGCAAAGCATGGTCTAGACAGTTTTTTATACCCGGATATGGCAAATAGTTTATATTGTTGTTATTGGAGTATTGATCCTTTTTACTAGATAGATATGGAACTGAACTCCAGTCTGTTTCAAAGGTATCATTGCCAATAATAAAGAATTGTAAACCATTGTTGAATATAAAAAAAAAAAAAAAGTAGTCCCGCTGAGTTTCTTGCGCCGGTTCTTCTCAGGTCTGAGGCATTAAATTTAGTGAACCGGTGGTAAATTATTTGACGTTCAAAAAATGAAGCTTGTAACTTCTTATTTTGAATAAAATTATTTGACTTTGACTTTGACTGAATCTATACCTATATATGTTTTTAAATGTTATGATTTTTATATTCAATATATTTTTTTCTTATTTATGATTTCTTTTTTAATCTGGTAAACATACTTTTAGCGCTTTCCAAGAATTATTTACGGCAATACATCACCAGACTAAGCAATTTACAAAGAGAACTTTAAACATTTATTCAGCTTTTATTTTACGTAATATAAAAACGTAAAATTCAAATACCTCGAAGCAACATTATGTCGTTACTTTAGGATATTTTTAAAATCATAAAATTGCTTGTATACATGCACTTGTCGCATAATTTTGCCGCAAAACATAGAACTGAGAATATCAAAACCGCCAGTTTTGTAAACCTCAATCAAATTTTATTGAAGATTTATTATAAAATTACAAAAGTTATCGGAAATAGTTAAATAATTAGCAGCAGTCAAATACGTCTAAGATCATTATTTTCTTTTAAGCAAAGTCTTACATTTGAATTGATAACCATCGCACTTTCTCTACATTATTAAAAATATAAAAAAGAAGCCACTGGAATTGCAAAGAAAGAATATGACCCACTTTCTTCTCTGTATCCTGCCCAAATTGCATATAAAAATGTGCATGTAACATTTACTTTAGTGCTAAAGCCACTACAGTCTTAATATGAAAAATAAAATTTACTTTTAACAACTCCCTGCAATATTCCAGCTTAACCTACTTTCTTAATCTGTTAAATAATCTTATCAATATCCTCGACATTAATCTATTATTCGAATTTCAAAGCTACACTCAGAGGCAATCATTTATACAGAATCTCTATATTATACTTAAATTTGAATACATATTCATGAAATTGCTTTATAAGGAGACCTCAGCCCCTTTGGCTACGTAAACGAATGTTGAGTAACTACAATTTCCCCGCTAAGCAACCGGCAGCGTCGCTTAGAGACACATTACCTCCTTACTATCTGAGCTATAAAATACTCTATTTATACTGCTGCTTACATTGGAAATTCTAAAGCTTCCTTAATTCACTAGAAATATAAAAGTTTTTATTCATTTTCGCATATTTGTATATGAATTTTGCCTTGTTTGTATATGAATATTTATTTGTTTCATATCAAAAGGGCAAGTGACAAATATACGTGAATAGTGACAAATATACGTGATATACACGTGCCAAGAAAATGTTTGTAGTGCTTGAGCTAAAAGTGACATGTTCCCAGTCATATACAGGTACATATTACTTTTTTTATAAGCTCCAATATTGAATATTGTTTGACCTTTTCGTCTTAGCAATTTTTATGAATCATATAGTAACACATAATAATTATAAATTGCTTTGAGAAAAAAACAAAAACATGAAAAATATACAGTTTCATTCAATAAAACATATTCTTAATAGAACATGAAAATTTTAGTAACAGGCATGAAATCCCCGCTCATTACTTAGAAAGGTCCGTCCCATGTTTGTTAAAAGTAGACAGGAACGAAGCATTATAAATTATGACAAAATTAGCCACGACTCACACGGGTAACATGGGTCTGCTCCGCTCGGAGATTTTGTACGGATAACGGAAATTTAATAATAACTTTTCGTATATCCTGCTGTCGCATACCGTCGTAACACTTAAATACATTTGTGAAACGCTATTATATTAAAATATATTAAATTATTTTTCTCTAACTTTTTTTTCTTATTACTTATATTATTTTTGCATACGTAAGTGAATTTTTAACTGTTTCTCTTTGATATTTAAGAATCTCTTAGCCACACTCACTTCGCTTTAGAGATGTAGACAGAAATAATTTATGTTTATTTTTCCACCTTTTTTATGTACATCGCGTACTTTAGGTAATATAACTTATTACACAATTGAAACATCAAAAACTAAATTCTCTAATTTCAGCTGCATATATTGATATTAACCAATTAATTTAAGAATTATTAATCAAAATAATCAACATTAATATAGTGTCTTTAATTACTCTAACATACTATATAAGTGTATAGCCACCGGGCAGATCTATTATACTATCTCGTCCCATAAAACCAGGCCATCGGAGGAAAGATACAATGATTAGCACTTCTTGTAACCACTTAGTTGTCTTGTCACGTTTCCGCCAATCTGCTTATTGGGACACCTCTCAGCGGACCCTTTTATTTGATCCCAATCCTAACAACACAAACAGATTCCAAGATAAATACAGCTTAGAGCAATTTAAGCTTGTAATATTCTTTTTAATGTTTAAAAATATTTTCTTTATTATTATAGCACAGTTTTATAATAAATCTGGAAATGTCTACGACTAAAATATAAATTTTCTCGAATTTAATGAAACAAAATGCAGTGAAATATAACTGAATACGTTTTGGATCGAAAATGGGGTTAAAAATTTATTTGTTTCTTATTTAATGTAAGTTTCTATATCAAGGAAAAATATTTGTATTTAATATTTCGACTTAAAATATATAGTACACAACAAATTCACATAACAAATTTGACAATGCTGATCAACGGGACATGCCTCAATATATATTTATCCTGCGGCTTGAAATATTAATAAGTCTAGAAAATAAGCAGCTCGTGTACTACTTTACTTTACTTTACTGGATTGTAAAACTTGCTTGAAATTGCTTATGTTTTTATTTATAGAAATGAAATGAGTACCATCTATAATAAATTATTATTTGTATATTTATTTACGTAACTCTACTAAATTATAAAAAATAGCTATTAAATAAATCAAAAAGTAATTTGAATGCAAAGGATATTGTTCAAACAATCAGCAAAATTTAATAGGAAAAAATCTTGTTTTTATTTATTTTTTCCTATGCTAATAACGATGTAAGCCATATCTTTTATATTGAGTCACACGCTTGAGTGAGTATGTGTTATGACAGAATATTATCTTAGAAAACATTTTTCTGGAACTCCACACATTAATTATAGAAGGTATTCGATAGCGACATCTTAAGGCTCAAATTTCATATGCGAAACGGTCATTAAAATTCGGGATCGGCGCAGAAATGTTGGTGAGATCCATCAGATATTAATATCAGAGACGTCAGCTGCTTTACACCTGCCAATAGTCTAATAAAGCCGTCTTATGAACTCAGCTTTTACAAACTTTGTTATACTTCGCAGCGTTTCTTCTCGAAGTAATAATGCCTTTTTCAAAATCAATTCACCTGGGAGCAGCGGTGATTTATTGTAGACTAACAAGCTCGATGGCTTATTGTATTTTATCAGATACAAGTTGATAAATAATCTGTCATTTACTTGAGAAAGCGAAAAGCTACACCTAAATATAACAAGATACAAAATATATACTATTTTTAACTATTAGTTAAAAATAGTATCTGGTACATACCAGGATAGGCAGTGAGAACCTAACACTAAGTTCTCTACCTAGTGTTAAGACATTCCGTTCTCTTTTAACATTTCCGTACTTTCCGCCGAATTGAGGCATTGCGTGCTGTGTGGCGGAACTCAACGCCGCGCTTTGCCTTATTACTAAAGCGGGGAAATGAAAATAATAAATATTACTTAATATGGAAAATATTAAATTTCCTGGCAATTCAATTAAAGGCCTGGAATGGAACCCACAACCTGTTGCGTTTACAATTACATACACTATACTATATATGTATTATTTTCATTTTCCAATTCTTTAAGAGAAAACTGGGTAACGATTCAATAATTGCGAGTTGTAGAACAAAATATATTATAGGAAGAATCGAATTTATTTCATTTATTATTATCTCAAACTTATATACAAGAAAAGATCTTGAAAATAAGTTGTCTCTTGAAACATCGCTTGGTGCGGAAAATGTGTCTATAGTATTATTAATTTGTTAATTATTTGGATAACTCAAAAATGTATAACGGATTCGTAAGCAGGTAACACAATTCTTGATTCTCTATTCAAATTCAGTATTTATGAGATTAAGATACGGCTTATTCTGGCTAAGGGGTCTTAAAGGATTTCTATAGGTTAAACATTTAAGGACCGCGTAACTTGCAAGCCTCTTTAGGATGTAAGTATTAAATTATTAACCACACTTATTTATTCACACATTTCAGATAATTGTGTTTTAGTTAAGTAAGGAATTTGCTTACCCTTGGACGGAATAACCAATAATGTTACCATATAACATAACGTAATGTAACGTTAGATATATGTGTCTCTAAGAACTTCTCTTTACGTATACCCTAGATACATATTCTCTTATTCTAACAAATGGATAATAATATTAAATACATTTTTCACTTTAACTTCACGCTGTATCCCGCATATAGCAGGGTAGTCAGAGGGAATCTGAGAATCTAGTGTTAAGGCACTCCGTTCTCCACTTTCCGCCGAATGGATGCGCGCATTGCCTTGTTATCGAACTTAGAAAAAATATATAATATTAATAAAAAGGAAGCTTTTTATAAAACCAGTCAAAGTCATCGTAAATATTTCACAACAAAAGTTTTAGTCTTTAAAAGACAAGTATCTACAAATATTAATTAGAAAAACCTTGAAAATTCAGTTATTACACAAAACCTAGCAAATTCGCTATTAAACAATTACTAATTATACCACAAAGCGAATAGAATATAAAAGAGTAAAATAAAAGATTACTGTTTAACGAGGCGTGGAATCAAAGAATTTAATCGCGATTGTTGGGCCAACAGGAAATGGAATATTTTATTACGCCAACTTGCTTTAAAGTTAAATTAACAATTGGCTTTGCGGTAATCTATTTTCGTTGTAACTATTTTACATTTTGCATGAAGATTTCAATCTTGCTATTGTTTAAGTTTACTTCGACATTTTGTTTATCATATTTAAAATATAAATTCCTTAGATATTGTATATATTATTTTCATTTGTTTATATTAAAGCTAAGCTTTTTTTAGCTTTACGCTGTGTCCCGCTAATAGCAGGGTAGGCAGAGGGAACCTGAGAACCTAGTGTTAAGACACTCTGTTCCCTATTTTCCGCCGAATTGAGGTATTGCGTGTTAAGTGGCAGAACTCAACGCTGCGCTTTACCTTGTTACCAAACTACTAAACTTTTACATTTCCTGGAGTAGAAATCGAACCCACAACCTACGTTTACAGTAGCACGCTTGTGCCTGTGCGCCACGACAGGCGTACTATTAAGTTAAAATTGTATTAATTAATTTTCTTCATTATATTCACTTTATGTTAATATTAATTGATCCAGAAAATTGTTTTTAATGTTACATATTACGTACGACGCACATGTTATGTTATAACCACTCAAAAATGTTCCATTGTGTTGTTGGTACATGAAATAAATAAATAAATATTATAACATTGTCTATCAGTATTAAAAAGTTGACTTTCCTTTGTAATTATTAATTAAAACGTCAAAAGCCCTCATCGAAATAATTGATAATAGATCCACCGATATAATTACTAATCAAATATCAATCAAGGACAAAGCTCTTAAAACAATTTAGATATTTAGGACCGAATCGATTAGTAGACATTTAATTATCTGAAGTCTTTCTTATGAATATATTGCAATTTATTGGTTTCTAATAACTTCATTGGAAAATATATTAAATGTTGCTACAAAATAAATAAATAATCAATGATTGCACTAAAAATATAGATAAAGAAAATAACAATAATAATAGTAAAATTAAGTAAGTTATATTTAAATATATAAAAAAGTGGTCAGCGCTTACATGAAAAATATTTTTAGAAAAACATATAAAAATAAGAAACTTAAATTAATTGGCAAAAAAAATTTTTTTTTCTTAGGTTAATAATGTCAATTTTAAATTCACTTACAGGCTAGTAGTGTAGTGGCACTGTACCTATATGTAACTATATTTTATATAGAAATGGTGAAACATAGACACTAATAAAAGCTAGACTATGAACATTCTAGCAAAGGAACAAACCTTCGGCCTTCCAACTGAAAAGTAAAATTACCAATTAAACATATACTGGGAACATAATACATATATGAGATAAATTATATCATAACGAACATCTTAATTGCTATTAATAAAAATAATAAGGAATCCCTATCTTTCGCCACCAGCCCAACAGCAAATATAATTAGAAGTTTAACTAACCAAGTTAGGGAATAAAGCCTGAAGCTGCCTATGTTACATAAAATATCATGTATGTATGTATGTATGAAATATTTTGCAATTATATTATGAGTAAGCGCATTCTCATTGTACGAAAACTTTTTTTTAGGTAATTTTTTAACTTTTTAATTCTTATAAGCTAATTGTTTATTTGATATAGTATCAATTTCAAATTTTTAAATAAAGTGAATTCATATAACTTTATAGTTATGTATATATATTTAATATATAGTTTCAAATGTAATCTATATAACATCTTTCAGCTCAAAGCAGCAGGACAAGCGGAATCGCTTAAAAGGAGTGTCGAACACAATGGACTTTCTTCATTCTGAGAAAGCGTGGGCAATCCTTTGTATGTTGTTTATGGATCGGACAGGCCGTATTGGTTTATAGAGACACTATGGCGACCCACGACTATACCTGTCAGATAAACATATATTAAAATTTGATATTCTCTATCTAAAACCAAGGACATGTAAAATAATTAAAATTTCTTTTTAGTTTCCTTTTAAGATTTGTTTCTAAAATAATCAATTATTTGTTCTAGCTTACTTTAAATGAAACGAAGTGAAGTTCACAAAGTCCTTTACATTGGGTAAAGAGATATATTGAAAGGCAACATTAAACATACTTTATGATATTTACACAAATAGAATTACGAACAAGCATACACTTGTACGATTATTATAATATATACAAAAGAATATGCGATAAAATGTGGATAGCACTGTCCTTACGATACCACGTTCCAAATGGATCTGTATTTGAAATCGGAAAATCCGTATTTATGGAGCATTCATATTTCTTCTGCCGCATATTTATTTTATACTGGCTTGTGTCTACGACTTTTGTGACGATTTTGGATTTTATATTTGTATTTAAATTATAGTGATATGTTTAAATTACTTTTTTTTTTTTTTCGCAAGGCAGTCACTGAAAACCAGCGTTGGTACTGTTTGCTCTGTAGCTCATGCCAACATAAAAGCTGAGTGACTTTCCTTTTTCGCTCCACACTGCTGCACATTTTTGTTTTGTTTTTATATACATTAGAATTATAGTATTTGTTGTGTTTTCTTGCTGTATTTTTCTTTATTGTTATTATTATTGTTACTTTGTAAGCAGTGTGTGTTCCGAAATAAAGTTATTTACTTACTTACTTAC
>JAKGSA010000534.1:442740-530211 GCA_033558755.1 Philaethria dido
TAATACAAAAAAAATGTATGGATACGTTATGCAATTGGCTATACGGATTAAAAAATATATGACCATTCAAAATTATTCCACATCGAATGGTGAAAGTCCCATGCCGCTACGTTTAGTAGTTTTGACGCAATGGTTGAATGAAGGAAAAACCCCTTCTATTTTTTTTAACACTTCACACTGTATCCCGCATGTAGCAGGGTAGGCAGAGGGAACCTGAGAATCTAGTTAAGACACTCCGTTTCCCATTTTCCGCCGAATTGAGGCATTGCGTGCTGAGTGGCGGAACTCAACGCCGTGCTTTGCCTCGTTACCAAACCCAGGAAACGAAAATACTAAACTTTTACATTTCCTGGAGTGAGAATCGAACCCACAACCTGTCGCGTTTACAGTCGCACGCTTGTGCCTCTGGGCTACAACAGGCGTTAAAAACCCTTTCATTATATTTAATTTCACTTTTAATTATGGATAGATTATGGTTAGTTTTTGACTATATGAACTCTTAGCTTATACATTTGTATTCGTAGGATACATTCAGAATCTGTCTGTATGATAATAGAGAACGTTGAGTATAATTGTAGCATTACATACACGACATTAAGTTAGTCGGAAACAAAGGAAATTCTCATTTACACGAACGTTCAACGAGCGAATACGTACGTACGTATAAGTTTATATGATGTCTACTTATTACTATAATATTAAATAACAAAATAAGAATATTATGATTGCAATAAATTAGTAATAACTAGAACAGTGTAATCACACGCTCATATCACTTAGTGTAATAAAATATTTTTTATATATACTTTAAAATTCTGAATCATTTGCATATGAGACGATGAACTCATTAAAGAGACCGCTGTAAGTATCTCGCTTTTGAAAATAATGAATATGCTTCGCTAGTATAATAAAAAAAATAAAAATATATCTTGACTTTTTATATTAAAAAAAACATATATTATTAAATGGTGGCTTCATTATAATGCAATTGGTATAAAATTAAACAGCAAAAATGTCCGCAATCATGTTCTGATATTATAATTATTTAACTTCAACAGCAAATTTCCACAACTTATATTCATACTGTCATTCATGCCGGTTTTCCAATAGGTCAATGTCTCGATTCAAGTTATCCCGTCATCTTTTTTACATAAAAATATAAACCTTACTGTCGCTAAATATTTCTAAAGAAGACTTCATATAAAATATGATTGAAACTACGATAGATATCGTAGACAGACGTCTATGGAAAAATCTTCAATAGATTCAATGCGCGATGTTGTCTGACTACGAAGAAGATTTGAAAAAAGTTATTAATTCAAAGTATAACAATAAATTGATGATGAATTTTCAATATTCTAAATATGCATTTTTAATAAATTGTTAAAGATTTTCACATTTTAGTTTTTTGGGTAATAATTTTTAACTAGTGTCCTCGTTGACGCGTTAACAACGCGTTGTCTTTAGCAATGTATATGACTCTTTGTATAAAGTTAGACGTCAAGCCAAGGTAGTGCGTGTAACATTTATTTTATTATTTAATATACTTTTTATGCATTATTTAAAAAAATATTAGCACTCTGCACTCCTCTATATAAACTATAAGTGTGCCAAGTTTCATTCTCTTCCGTCCGCGTAAATTTCCTAAAAAGGGATCCTCTTTCTCCTAACTTCACGCTTCATCCCTAGCGAGGTAGTCAGAGAAAAGGGATCCAAAGTGTAAAAAAAAAACTTTGGTTTGGTTCCAAAGTTTTTGCTTCACGTATTTATATATAGATAAAGAGCCTATAACTATATCTCATGCTATTGTTATATATGAATTTGATGGCTGGTGATAGCGTACGATATCGCGAGCTCTATAACCATATATGTACTAAAGTAGAATGTAATATACCACGTATACAAGTTGCACACCAAATGAGATTTCTTCAATTATTTTCCATACATTGTAAAATAGCACTTGCACAGGAACGAATAAATTGAAAAAAAATCTTTCACCAACAATAATATTTAAATTATAAATGTAAAATAAATAATATTATAGTACGTTTTTCATTCGTTCTTCTATCCTACTGTTCGGCACTCATCTACTTCCATAGGTTGATTGGAGGAGATCTCTTCTTGATGAGTCCACCTTTCTGTGTGTTTGTCTGTGTAGTATACTTTGTTTGTTTTTCTCATGTATTTTTTTGAGTGCATTAAGAATATAATAATATGTATTAATATATATACTTTTTTAATTGTTATTAATGAAGGGTTCATTTAAAGTTATAGCGAGACAGTATTTTACCGTACATGTAGCAATTAAACTTAATTATCAATATATTTTATGTTTTAAGCTTAAGACATATTAATATTACTCTATAGAATTGCTTTATTTAACTGAACTGCAAATAGCTCCCCCGGAAGCAATGACGGCCGCGCCTCTGGCAATACTGCGAGTTCCATTGTTCAGAACAAAACAAGATTTTATTAAAAACTTTTTACTATACATACAATTTCTTTCAATTACAGCTACTTAATATTTTCCTTAAAGACAATTATAATGTGTCACTTTGTAGTTACCGATAAAAAAAAAATTCTATATAAAAAAATTATTTCAATAATTAAATGAAATAGTAATTCTTATATTGAATCAAATTTATGAAAAATACTTTTGTACAAAGTGACATACACGCTGCTGCAACTGCAACGATAGCCCATTTTGTTTACTTATAACTGTATCTATTTCTAAAAAGAGATTAATATTATTATTACCTACGACGATCGGCAAATTATACGTACAAATGTTACTCAAAATGGTTCAGCCACAACTAAGTAACCAATATCAAATAAAAATATTGAAAAATATGTTACATCGAAATATTTCCCACAAAATATGTCTCAGTTATAAGCACAACCACATATTATTATTAAGTAATCACATTTGCTACTTTCATATTGTAGACAACAACTATTATAGCCGCTATATAGATGTTAATATAAAGTAAATTTTATATGCAATGCCTACCTAATGGTTGCCTTCCTCGCTTCTAAAATAAATGGTAGCATAAACTTATTTCTTTATGATATTTTATTTTATGTAGTTTCTTTTATCATTTCAAAGCTGTTCGTAGTTTGTGTCGTAAAAAAACTTTAGTGTACGTCAGTTATAACGAAAGCTTATTAAATAAGCTTTATAATTAAATAGGTTTTATGACGACTTCACCATACGTTATTATTTTTATAGGATCGTAACAATTATTAAATTAATCAAATAATATGTAGTAAATATTTTTTTTCATGGATTCATGTTATTTAACATTATTTAATTTAAATATATAATGACAATAAAAATTAAGGGTTTCAATATAACAAAATGTTAAATTTTCGCAAAATCGACTTTTAAATATCAAATATTACATTATTTTTCAATAAATAACACAAGAAAATAATAAGAATCAATAACATATTCATATAAAAATATACGTATGTAGTATCGTACATTTAGTAGGTATAACTAAAAGTCATTTGCTTTTATGCCAAAACTACACTAAAAGTCTACTCAGGAATAAACCTCCAAAAGTCCTTATAAAGCAAATTTCACACGTTCTTTCCCATATTAAAACTCAGCTTTGGCCATTAAGAAAGCGCTTTTGGCACACAACAAAGCCATAACTAAACTGAGAAATTCTAAGAACTGCAATCGTCTCATTTCAAGTCACTTTCTATTGAAAATTATTGGGCCTTACACAATTTAGATTTGCTAGCAGTAATAAAAGGAGTTTCGAGATTGGACTGTGCACACGACGCGAAAATAATTATCATATATCACATTTAAGCCAGAATATATGTATACGATACAGTACAGAAATTTAAAGATTTTTCTGAAATAAATAATAGTGCTACTATAAATAATATTACTTAATACATTTTTTTAGTTTCATGCTATATCCTGCATATAGCAGGGTAGGCAGGGAGAACTTGAAACCTAATGTTGAAACACTCCGTTCTCTTTACGATTTCCGTTACCCACTAACAGATAAAAATTAGTTTAACTTAAGACAACTAAGAAATCAGTATTTCAACTAATTATACAAGTATAAGCAAAATTATTTATTTAATTTTTTTTTTAAGGTATACGCGTATAAGCTCCGCTCTAGCAATCCCAATCCAGGTATTAATAGAGTGGAGCCACAGAATAGGTGAATAAATAAACTCCCAATTACAGTTATGTCTCAATTGTCCCCTATATGCATATTTATATTTATTATAAATAAAGGCCTGTCGTGGCTTAGAGGCACAAGCACACAAACATGCGAATGTAAACGCGACAGGTTGTAGATTCGATTTCCACACCAGGAAATGAAAATATGATATAATATTTAGTATTTTCATTTCCTCACTCTGCTAACAAGGTAAAAAGCGCAGCGTTGAGTTCCACCACTCAGCACGTAATATCTCAATTTGTCGGAAAGTGGGAAACGGAAATACTAAAAGAGAACGAAATGTCTTAACACTAGGTTTTCTGGTTCCCTCTACCTACCTTGCTGCGTGCGGGAGACAAAAAAATAAATAAAGTATCCGTGTCACTTGACGACAAAATGCGAGATAATCATTATTTTAGGCGTGGTATGCTATTTATTGTAAAGCTCTACTAACATCTATCATTAGTAAATAAAACGCAAGTTTTTACGATAACATTAAGTCAGTCTTAAAAGCAATGCCCACATTAATGTGCAGTAATTCAAGCGACTTTACGACTTAATTTGAACTCGTAATCAGTTTAGCGAAGCACCTCGGGTCCTCGGAGATTACTCGGGGAAAACAAATGCCTGGCGCACGACTCCCTGAGACTAATATACTGCCACGTCTGCCACGCTCATTTTACGTTTTTCAATTCAACATATAACTTCTCCTAAATTTGTTGGAATGGCCCGCGAATGCTACTCCGAGCGTTTTATTGTAACAAGTTTTTCAATCATGAAAGGAATTCCAGTTAGCATTCGAGAAGTATACTTGTTGAATACTTTCTATATTTTTTAGAAATATTTAATGTATTCGGCTCAATTCAGCGGAAGGAGGGGAACGAAAATCTTAGTAGAATCGGAAATTTCTTAGCAATAGGTTCTAAGACTTGTTCTGCCTGCCCTGCTATGTGCAGGATGTAGCGTGAAGCTATTTAATGATATATATATATATATTATAACTTAGTAACTATTATTTAAATTAATCTATACATTCCAATTTTACTGGAACAGAAAATATATACATACATACATGCAATACTTTATTAAATGAGTAATTAAAAAAATATTGTATACAATGGGTACTTAGCACTGCGAGCGAAACTACTATAAAAATAATCTGACACCTTTTCTAACAAGCGTGTGCATGAATAATAAGACAAAAAATAGTCCAGTTTCATTTACTCCCTGATGAACTATTTCTAGAAACAATGATATGAATACAATGATAAATCTTTTATTTGTTTTTCATACATTAGATAAATATAAAAATATTTTAATTACAAAAATTGTTAGGTATAATAACTACTTTGTATTAGATGAAAATAAAATGCTATATTATTCTTTAGGTAAATATTTAAAATAAATAGAACAGCAACCGTTAAACAAATGCAATTATTTAAGTGTCATTGGCACATTATTCATCCCTAATTTATTGATTTTCTTGATTATAAAATCTCGAAACAATTAGATATATAAAATACTAGCGTTCCGCCCGCAGCTTCACCCGCTTGAAATTCGGTTATATCGCGCGACATGGTAAGGAGTAGTCTTTCACAAGGTCTAGACTATTTGCCTAAATTGGTTAAGTGGTTTAGGTGAGAAAGTTGTAAACAGTTGAAAAATCTTACCTGATTTTGTTTGACAATACGGAACTTCCATACAAACTTTCATCCTCCATTTCAACCTCTTCTACCATTTTTTTCACGATAAAAAATATCCTGTGTCTTTTCTCAAGTTTAGTTCTATCGTCATACCGAATTTCATCAAAATTGGTTCAGTGGTTTAGGCGTGAAAGCGTAACAGACAGACAGACAGAGTTACTTTCGCATTTATAATATTAGTAAGGATATTATATTTTGTTAAGCCTTCCAAAATCGACACAATAAATGCGACATTAAGACCGTATTATGGGCCATATTTTTAGTTAAATATGTTTTTGTTTTACATATTGTTATAATTTTTTGTTTCCATTCTCTTAAAACTTATAAGACTCAAAGAGCTTAGTTTCTCTCTAAGAGAGTCCAGTTTTTGTAATTAGTTCTCTTTTGTTTATCTAATATGCTTAACCTTAAATGAGTATTTTTAGTAACATTAAATTTATTTATATAATTTAACTGGTGTATCTTAATTTATTATTTTTATTTAAGGATAGAAAATTTGGGAAGTAAACAGAGTATATGATCGCTGCGTTTTTATTTTCTACGGCCATCTTCAAATTGAGTAAATTCTCCCGATTAATATTTTTTATTATCTTCCTCATAGACACCACGGGGGCACCCATACTAATGCACTAAAACTTCTCAACAGGTAAATGTAAAATAATTCAAATAACAAGGCAGCTTTGCCTTGGGTTGAGTCGGTCCACCACTCAGCACGCAATGCCTCAATTCGGCGGGAAGTGGGGAACGGACAGACAGACGGATACGGAGACGGAGTGTCTTAACACTAGGTTTTCAGGTTCCCTCTGCATACTCTGCTACGTGCGAGATACAGCGTGAAGCTAAAAAAAATAAATATAAATAGTCCACAGTAGGTATCAAAATCGCAATTATTGCTTTAACGACGACAAATATATACTTGTTTAGCGTACTGTAAAATCGACGTATATACCTATTTCGCAGTATATTATAAGCAAGAATACGCGTATTATGTTTTCCGTTTATTCTTGAGAAAGAAACATCAAAAAACCAGACCATAAAAACTGAATATATATTATTGTACACTAACGACCACTAATGTCCTACTTACCCGCATATTAACATTCCGAGAACTTCGATCGTTAGGATCTCTTTCGCTTCTTAGCGTTACTTTCTCTCTACCCAGTATTTACAATGTTAGTTTATCTAATAACAGAATAGTTTATTTCGCTATGATGTAAACGTTTGTTGCTGATATCACTATGACAATAAATAACACACATAATTAAAAGGAAGAAAAACCCGACAGAAGTAATTCTTCAAATTTAGGAAGCAAATACAAATAAAGTTAGCTATAAAAGCTAGTTATGTGATACATATTTAAAATGCTAATTAAATTCTTTGATTTGATACCCTACTTGGTACTCATCAACGATTTTTTTGTTTTTATTTGTTTATTTTTTTTTTCAACTTCACGCTGTATCCCGCATGTAGCGGTGTAGGCAGAGGGAACCAGAGAACCTAGTGTTAAGACACTCCATTCTCTTTTAACAATTCCGTTCCCCACTTTCCGCCAAATTGAGGCATTGCGTGTTGAGTGGCGGAATTCAACGCCGCGCTTTGCCTTGTTACCAAACCCAAGAAACGAAAATACTAAATTTTACATTTCCTGGAGTGTGAATCGAACCCACAACCTGTCGCGTTTACAGTCGCACGCTTGTGCCTCTGTGCCACGACAGGCGTTTATACATAATTCGGTCCAGAGGTTTGGATTTAAGGTAATAAAGAATATTATAAACACATTTTACGCGCGAAAAACATAACTCTCCACTGACTGTCGGGTAAAAAGATAATAGGTTGTATTAAATTAAGCAAATATATGTAACAATTTTCCAGATTAACCATAAATTAGCAAATCAAAGTTAAAAACGTGCATAGGAACTAGGTAAACTTTGTTTACGTTTAACTTAATAGGGAGCTATTCCCAAGTTGGCTTATTTATTACCGCAGCGGGAGCTACGGCGGCATTACAACGTATTATTCTGGTATTACATATTAAGTGCGGTGAAAAGTGTGAATGAAAATGAATTGTGTTTGGAATGTTCAATTATTCTTCATTTTGATTATTTGTGTATGTGTTACTTTATGAGGAAAGAAAGTTCCAAACATTAGGTATATAAAGGTATAGAACGCCATCATGGTGCAATTGGGGACGTGTCTAGCTATAGTAAAAATGACGATTGTGGGTTCAAATCGTACGTTATTTCAAAAAACAGGAATTAAGTTTTCGCTAGCCAGCGCACAGTATATTTAAACAGCCTAAAATTGGATATCAATGTACTCACATGTTCTTTAAGAAACTAATCTTAACAAAATAGCTGAAATCTTTCTGAATCTTTGTAAAGTATATATTGAAATAATAATTTTTCTAAATAATAAATCAACCTCGAAGAAAATGCTTCGTTGGTTGCTATACTTTTAAAAAATATATATTAATTATCCGGTCAATAATTTTTTGGATTTTATCTGTGTCATAGAGATTGATGAGCTGAGATGGAAGTTATTCTTTAAGCCAAGTATTTTCAAATAAAATTGCGAAGCTCTCCAAAGTTGTAATAACCAACATCGTATTTCCCGGCAAATTACTCCAGCACAAAAGCTTCGGTTAATTAGTGCTTTCAATAGAAAATTGAGTTATAAACTATATGAAAAAGTACTTAACTGTAGATGTAGTCGCGTACTAAGATTATAATTAGAATATGGTTTATGGAATTGGATAATCGAGTATCATATTTTTATATATTATATAATTTAAATTAACTGGCTATTTATTGTAAATTATAATGGCTGGTATATATAATTCAAATGCCATAATCTTTTGTGTTTCGGATAGACATGATTTTGAGATTTTCATATCACACATGTGAGTGTTTTCATGAACGATGGTAAATTTCATTATTACCGTAATTTCATAATAACGGCAGTGACGGTTCACTACGCGCGTTTTCATATTTTGATACATATATTAACTCTAATTTTTTAAATCTTCCTTAGAAACCGTTTTCCTTAAGTATTATTAAGAATCATACAAGGAATTATTCAAATATCCTGAAGCTTATTTTATATTTGCACCAAAAATATTATAACCTTAACAAGATTTTTTTCTTAAGCACGAAAATTAGTTATTTTTTTTTATCTTCTCGCTTTATGCCGCGTAGCAAACTCTGCTTCGCGGGTCCTGTCAAAGGGATGTAGTGTCAAGAAACTCCGTTCTGTACTTTCTGCTCCAACTCAAGATAAAGTTAATTGAGTGGTGAAACTCAATGCACCGCTTTGTCTCACCGGGGCGGAGAAATGAAAATAATTTAAATGTAAATATTCGATTGGGCAATCAAGTCCACAACCAATCGCGTATGCGTTCAGATGCTGTCCCACTGCATCACGAAGGCCTCTTATATAATATACAAATAATATATATTTATAATATACTTTATACTCGTATATCTATTTATGAGAACTACAAATTTCCATAAATACATTATTGAAATAAGCTGTTGGCATTAACATTTTTATCGTCAGAAATATCGGTCTAATAACAACAATTGTTATTGTTTGCGAACACCGCTTTAAACAGGCCATTCGCATTCCACATTCAAATTAACTCACTACCGCACAGTCATCTCAAATGCATACGTGTTGTACTGCGTCGAAAACTTATTCCACTATTTTATCAGCATTGGATTTACAAGAAACTTTGTTTTAAATGCTATAAAATATTGTTATAATAATGAATTGTTATATGACTAAGTATTTAATTTATGATTTCATTTTTGTAATAATTATCATATATTTTGTTTGGTGGTAGGAGGTTCGTCCTCCGTCTGGCTCGCGACCACTATCATGTCAAAGACGAACCGCCAAATATCTTATGATGTGTTCCGGTTCGATGGCATGTAAGCCAGGTTTTCCCCTTTCCCACCCATCCTTTCCCCAAAATGTGGTGGTTCCGATAGCGGACTACTACATTATCCTCCCTTTCCATCTGTATCCTCTAGGTTGGCAACGCATCTAGTACATCTCTTGTGTTGTAGATGTTCATGGGCGAAGGTAACCACTTACCATCAGGCGGTCCTTCTGCTCGTTTGCCATCCGGTATCCATAAAAAAAAAAAAAAAAAAAAATGATACACCTTGTTAAACTTGATACTTTGAAATGTAGAGCAAGACCTGATGGATGAACATCAAATAAAAAAAATGTTTCATATTACAACATCTTTCAAGGATTTTTTTAGGTTTACATTGTAAATCGCACACGACAGGGTAGGTAGAGGAAACCTTAAAACGAGTGTGTGTTAAGACACTTCCTTCTCGTTCCGTTGAATAAGATAAAATGATATAAACAAAATAAATAGTACAACAGGAATACAATAGAAGATAGCGATAAGAACGCATTGAATTTCTATAAAGTTTTCTCAAACTTGACTATGATGATCCCGAAAGATGCATATTATATACGCTTCAACTATATCACCTTTAAAAATGTTTTATGTTGTATATAAAAAAATACTACTAAAAGTTTAAGCTACAATAACCATTAAAAATAATTAGGTATTGATTGACGAAGATTGACTAATTACAATTCAACGCGATGCATAAACTAGTACAAATTAAATAAACATTTTTGTAAATATAATATAATTTCAAGTTTCTTGTAGTTGTATTTACCGTAACTCGTACCACGATCTTACCAAGGTGGAGCAGGTGGCATGGCCATGAATATTAACACACATGAATATTCTGACTGTGTTTGCACATTTCTTGCTTGATACCGCATCACACTATAAGCACTGAACTTGGAAATTAGTTTACGGGCGAAAATTGTTAAAATATCCAAAAATTTTACATAAAATTGTACACAAATATGATTAAGAATATATAAAAGCTAGTAGTAGTATAGATTACACGATTTTTAGGACTGAGTCCATTTAAGTAGCTTTCTTTTTTTTCTTTTTTTTATTGTTGAAAGGTGGCAAACGAGCAGAAGAACCTCCTGATGGTAAGTAGTTACCTTCGCCCATGGACATGTACAACTCCAAAGGAATTGTGGATAATTTAATAGCCTGGAAAATTCAATTTGTTATTTAATAGCTGGTCTCTTATTGTTTCATATTGCTTCAGACCTTTCATTTATTTATCAACATCAGCAACGCCATTTCCATAATATTACATTATATTTTCGCTGGTTTTTTAGATTACCACATTAGATCTTTAATTTTTTTTATTTCATCAAATAAAGCTTATTATGTTCTACAATTTTTGATAAGAGTACATTTTCTAAATCAAGTTAAACACCTGCATTAAGTATTTTTAATACATTATTCTACTCTATACCTAAGCTTAATACGACAAAAAATCCGTTTCATATGACAGATTTACATTCCGTAATTTTAGGAGAAATATTATAAATTATATGTTTTCTTATATTCTTTTAGTAATTATTATAAATTGGATACCTAAATATCCACAAATAAAATAAGCATAATTCCTGGAACACTTATTCAAAATTCTCTAACCTAAAACGAACCTTAAAAAAATAAATTATTGTGTATACTAGAATATTATATACTAACACAATATAAGCAGCAGATATAGATATAAAATAAATATATATAAAGTACGTTAACAATAATAATAGCAGGTTTGCCTTATTAAATGTCTTTACAACCTGAAGTTTCTTTTATTGGATTAACGTCAAATAAAACGCCGATTTTGCAAAGTAGAGCGGCTTGTGAGCCATAAAAGTAAAATAAGACGGTAAACCCTAAGCTTATATTTCTAATGAACCCCTCTTGTCTGGTCCGGACCTGATTATAAAAATGTTCCGCATCTTCCGTAACGTTATGTCAAGATACTACCAATAAAGGCTCTAGAAAAGGGTTCAGGTAAAAAAATATACCTAAATATTTTATAACATCGTGTATTATCACACACTTATTTACTATAAAAGCATTTCAATATTACATTTTTTGTTAGAGTATTTTTTTAGCATCAGCAGGGTAGGCAGAGGGTACACGAGAACCTAGTGTAAAGACACTCCGTTCCCCAATTTCCGCCGAATTGAGTACATTCCTTGCTGAGCAGAACTAAACGCCGCACTTCATCTTGTTACCAGAGCGAGGAATTTAAAATACTATTTATTTTTTTGTTTCCTGCTGTAGCACGTACCCACATATAGCAGGGTAGCCAGAGGGAACCTAAGAACCTAGTGATAAGACACTTCGTTCCCCACTTTCCGCCGAATTGAGGCATTGCGTGCCGATTGACAGAGCTCAACGCTAACGAAAATACTAAATATTATTTAAAATTTTCATTTTCCTGGAGTGGATCGAACCCTCAACCTGTCGCGTTCACAGCCGCACGCTTGTGCCTTTGCGCTACAAAAAGCCTAAAGAGTAAAATATTTTTATTAAAAATTTATAGATATATCACAAGTTGGGGAGTAGTCTAATAAGTTTTTCTCTTTCCAAATGCTCTTATTGGTACGTGGCATAATTTGTTAATTATATTTCGTTTTTATAAATAAAATCTTACATGGAAAATTAAAGCTATATATTTTATAAAAATATTCGCTACTATAATTCATATAATATGAACTAGATATCATCGACTACAATAAACTAATCTTATGTTATCTTTAAACATTTTTTCCATAATTTAAAGAGCGCACTTTCCAATTATGCCAATGAATAGAAATGATATTGTAAACGAGCTCCCTTTATTCCTTTATTGTATCCTTCCTTAAAACCATTTCCTTTTGCACTCGTATTACTGCTGTGTATTCAAATATAAAATATCAAATTATATTCAATGGACTCTGTAACAACTTTTTATTCACAATAATAAATTACAGACAAAATTAATTAAAAAATTAGACAACTTTCTTGAAATTTGTATAGGATATACCTCGGAGGTAGTAGATACGAAACACGTTCTTCGTACAATAAGGTAAAGCTTTTCACATTTTCTTTTAGTGTGTTTTCTAGTTTTAGTTATATAACTTTTTCTAAATACTGTAATTAATATAAATGAATATACCAACTATTACATGATAATTTAGTAGATCATCAAATCAAATAAAACTAAAAATTATTTCACTCGCATAATGTTCATACTCATATTATCCTTTTTTGTTCGGTCGATCAAGCAATTCGAGATAATTGTAAACACCAATACCAGCATTCATTATTTTAAAAATATGTGAATGATCTGTCGGTGGCAAAGAGAAGCTATTAAAATGACACGATTGGCTTTAAGCCAAATCGATTTGTAACTGCCGCACAAAAAGCAATAAAAGTTGAATGTGCATACGTGATAGTAGGGAAAAATAGCGCATTCGTCATAGCACATTGCTTCCGTGATAGGGTCGAATTAAACTTTTAGTTGATCATGGCCCAATGTCTTGTTTCAAAATTAATTGCTGATTATTATAATAATAAGTTCTGCATTCAGAAATACCATTTATTTATCTTACTATACTTAAATTTAAAAAAAAATCCTTAAATAATATTAACCTTTACCGTATATTTTGATTAATTCATTTCATTGGTACCAGTATTGTGTAAATCACCCACCATATTATTTGTTTTCCAATGTTAACAACTAACCTAACAATTAAAGCAACATTTCCTTGGTTTTGATTTAATAGTCAATTGGAAGTGTTTAAAAGTGATCAATTTTTTCTGGTGTCAGTCGGTAGAAGACATTTTTTTTAATACCATTTTTGACATTTTTATTAATATAATTTTATAAAAAAGAACATTTATAAGAGTTTTGTATTACAAAATATATTAATATTTTTGAAGTTTTAAAGTGTTAATCACACACTTAGGAAACGAGAAACATATTTAAAAAAAATTGAACGCAGCGGGACTCGAACCCGCTCCTCTTGGAAACCGTTCAAGCGCTCTGACCACTAAGCCATGCGTTCTAAAAAAAAATTCTGCGTCAAAATTGTTATACGTTTGTTACAACTTATTTTTGTTGTTAGCATTTTTGTAGACAGATTTTAACAAATTTCTGCTACCCAAAGATTATTTCAAAGAGCAATCATTTGGTAAGAGAGAATGCTATTTATTAATTTTTTTTGAAGTGTTAAAGTGTTAATCACACACTTAGGGAACGAGATTTATTATATTTAGAAAATTTCAATTACGATCAGACTAAAGAATCACAATTAAAATAAACAATATATATTTACTGCATTCGTTTTTTTTTTAATACATTATACTATCATATATTTTCTTCACCAAAGACAATAGAACTAGAAAATATAGACCTGACCTTGAAACCATTGCTGCTTTATGACTTAGCAAAAAAGTTTTACTATTATATCACTAAAAATCGTTTCAGTTATAAGACCCACATTAAGATCACTTAAATGTAACCGTAATTCTAAGGAAAAATGAGACACATATATAAGTCGATAAAATCGTGTCTAATATATTGATATAAACAAGATACAAATACTCTATTTATGCTTACAGTAAGTAAGCTACAGTTTAAGGTTGTAGTCACTATAGTGATACAGAAGAACAGTGAATGGTGAAGGATAAGAGTTCGATGCCCACGAAATAGAAAATGGCTATCTATATTTTTTTAAGTATATAATCTATATATATAAAAGAAAGTCGTGTTAGTTACACCACTTATAACTCAAGAACGGCAGAACAGATTCGGCTGAAAATTGGTAGGGAGGTAGCTTAGAGCCAGGAGATGGACATAGGATACTTTTTATCCCGTTCGACAGCGATCCCGTGTGACTTGACATGAAACGTCAGTCACTATAAAACGTGGTATAACAAAAAAGAATCAGACTTGGAATAACAAAACGCAAATGACAGCTATGTAATTGACGTAAAATGACAGCTATGTATTGACGTATGGATGACAATTTGATATTTGTAAGAAATCAATATTAAAACTATTTCTATTAAATAAATAATTAACAAGTGGATTGAAGTGAAGTGAATGTTAATTAATAATGCCGCGACCAAGACGATCGAATCTTTCCCGACAAAGCCGTAATGCAAGAAGAATACAAAATACTGCAAATGAAAGGACTGAAGAAGAACAAGAAATTGCACGTGAACAGCGCCGCGATAGTATGGCTCGACTTCGTGCTTCTCAATCACGAGAGCAAAGTGAAGCAGCCCGTGAAACAGCTCGGTTGGCAATGCAGAATCGTCGAGCGAACAACAGAAGGCAACAAATAGATAATTTGCGACGCAGAACAAGATATTTAGCTGATTTGAATCGAGCAGCGTTTCGATACGATTGCAGCAATGATTACAGCTTGCATCCTAGCGTTTGCATTGGGCAAATGGACGTTGTTTGCGAGTATTGTGGTGCATTAAAGTTTTCCGGAGAAACGCCTGGATTATGCTGCCTTAATGGTAAAGTGAAATTGCCAGTGTTGACTCCGCCACATGAGCCATTGTATTCATTGCTTTGTGGCGAAACACGAGAATCACGCCACTTTCTTGCAAATACTCGAAAATACAATAGTTGTTTCCAAATGACGTCATTTGGGGCAGACATTATCGAAGAAGGAGGATTTAATCCGACATTTAAGGTATTTATTTTTGTACTTACATAGAATGTAGTTAAAGAATAACTTACTTTATCTATTGGTATGTATTATATTTGCTAATACTGAACTCTACTCTCCCACAGAAAAAGTGTTTATAACCCAGTTAATACTGTCTGGTTTTTATTTTGTAGATACAAGGACAGATTCACCATCGAATTGGATCATTACTACCTTTCGAAGATACACAGAATAAATTTTTACAAATATATTTCATGGGCAACATGGAAGAACAACTTGATCGACGCCTAGGGATCAATGCAGGAATGAAGCGAGCAATTATTCAAGACTTGCAGTGTCTGCTTCATGAACATCATGCGTTGGTCAGGTTGTTTAAGAGTGCTTTAGAGCAAATGCCAAATGATGACTATAAAGTTGTCATCAAAGCAGATAAACGACCATCTGGAACACACGAACGCACATTTAATGCTCCAACTGTAGACGAAGTTAAGCCATCCTGATTGTTGGTGAACAATTGGAAAAACGCGATATTGTGCTTACACGTCGCGATACTGGGCAACTGCAACAAATATCTGAAACTCATCGATCATATGACGCATTGCAATACCCACTGATGTTTTGGCAAGGAGAAGATGGATATTATTTTAATATTAAAATGATAAATCCATTGAATGGTAAAGTATCAGTATCTTAATAATGGTTAATGTCTGTATTATGTGTCTTTGAAATGGATAATTATCAAATTTTTAATTTCAGGTGAAGAAACTACAAAGAAAGTTAGCTCAATGAATTATTATGCATATCGTTTGATGATTCGTCAAAATGCTGACAACTATTTGCTGCGGTTTCGTCGATTGTTTCAGCAGTATTGCGTTGACATGTATGTAAAAATAGAAACGGAACGTTTAACATTTATTAGGTTGAATCAAGCCAAACTGCGTTCTGAGGAGTACATCCATTTACGTGATGCAGTTAGTACTGAAGGAAATGCAGCTAATATTGGTCGATTAACTATTCTGCCGGCGACGTACATTGGTAGCCCACGTCATATGCATGAATATGCACAAGATGCAATGACATATGTTCGTCATTACGGCCGGCCAGATCTCTTTATTACTTTTACCTGTAATCCAAAATGGATAGAAATTACTCAATTGCTGCTTCCCGGACAAACATCAAATGATAGACACGACATCACAGCACGTATATTCAGGCAAAAAATTCGGTCCCTGATGAACTTTATTGTTAAACAACGCGTCTTTGGAGATACTCGATGCTGGATATATTCAATCGAATGGCAAAAGCGAGGCCTACCGCACGCGCACATTCTTATTTGGTTAGTGGAAAGAATTCAGCCTGACCAAATAGATGATATCATATGTGCCGAGATTCCTGATCATGAAGTCGATCCAGACCTACATGATGTTGTTACTACTAATATGATTCATGGACCGTGTGGTGCCATCAATCCCCAATCACCTTGCATGGTCGATGGAAAGTGCTCTAAACGATATCCACGGAAATTAACGGCGGAGACTGTCACTGGCAACGATGGGTATCCGCTGTATCGGCGTCGATCACCAGATGACAACGGTCGAACTGTCACAACGAAAGTGAAGAGAATGGATTTCGTTGTCGACAACAGTTGGATTGTTCCATATTCGCCACTTATTTCTAAAACGTTCAAGACACATTGCAACGTTGAATACTGCAATTCAGTTAAATCCATAAAATATATTTGCAAATATGTCACGAAAGGCAGTGATATGGCGGTTTTTGGATTGCAATCCTCAAATACCAACGATGAAATTTCACGCTATCAAGTTGGTCGTTATGTGAACTGTAATGAAGCGATTTGGCGTATATTCGCATTTCCAATTCACGAACGTCATCCTACTGTTATACATTTGGCGGTGCATCTGGAGAATGGTCAACGAGTATATTTCACGGCTTCGAATGCTACGCAACGTGCTGAAACACCTCCAGCAACTACATTGACCAGTTTTTTTGCAATCTGCCAAAGCGATCAGTTTGCACGAACTTTGCTTTACTCGGAGATGCCACGTTATTATACTTGGAATGCTTCATCCAAGAATTTTCAAAGACGGAAGCAAGGTGATGCGGTTCCTGGGTATCCAGATGTGCGTTCTACTGATGCTCTTGGTCGTATGTATACAGTTCATCCAAAGAATGATGAATGTTTCTATTTGCGGTTGTTGCTGGTAAATGTGCGTGGGCCAACTTCATTTGAGACACTACGAACTGTTAATGGTGTAATATTCCCAACGTATCGTGCTGCATGTGAAGAATTGAACTTATTAGAAAACGATACCCATTGGGATACGACAATCGCTGAAGCCATTATCTCTGCATCTCCAAGTCAGATACGCACATTATTCGCTATCATAATTTCGACATGTTTTCCATCAAACCCATGTAACCTGTGGCACAAATACAAGGATAGTATGTCAGAAGATATTTTACATCAAAGTCGTGTCAGTTCCAGAAATCACGATATTGAGATGAATGAAGAGATACATAATCGTGCTTTACTCTTGATCGAAGATATGTGTTACCTCATGTGCGGTAATTTATTAATCAGGTTAGGAATGCCAGCGCCAAATCGTGAAATGAATGACGCATTTAATCGAGAATTGGAACGGGAACGTGAATATGATCACAAGGAATTAGATTTAGTAGTTCAAAGGAATGTACCCCTGTTGAATAACCAACAAAAGGAAGTTTATGATACTTTAATGAAGGCAATCGCTGATGAAAATGGTGGTTTATATTTCCTAGATGCCCCTGGTGGAACTGGCAAGACATTCCTTATGTCATTAGTTTTAGCAACTGTTCGGGCGAGATCCAACATAGCGGTTGCAGTTGCTTCTTCTGGAATAGCAGCCACATTGTTAGAAGGATGCCGTACGGCTCATTCAGCATTCAAATTACCGTTAAATCTTCAAACTATTGAAGAACCAACGTGTAATATTGCAAAACACTCAGCAATGGCCAAAGTTTTAGCGGCATCGAAAATCATCATCTGGGACGAATGCACAATGGCGCATAAACGTGCATTAGAAGCACTTAACCGAACATTAAAAGATTTACGCAATGACTCGAGATGTTTTGGAGGAGCAATGATTTTACTGTCTGGCGATTTCCGCCAAATACTGCCAGTAATTCCAAGATCTACGGCTGCCGATGAAATAAACGCTTGCCTCAAATCGTCAAATCTATGGCGCTATGTGAAGAAACTGCACCTGACAACAAACATGAGAGTTACATTGCTTAATGATACATCTGCTGAAGATTTCTCGGAGCAATTGCTGACTATCGGTAATGGTCAAGTACCTGTCGATGAATTGAGCGGATTAATATCATTTCCAAATAATTTTTGTAATTTTGTCTCATCAAAAGACGAACTTATCAACAATGTATTTCCAAATATTATTTCTAACTACAAAAATAATGAATGGTTGAGTGAGCGAGCAATTTTAGCGGCTAAGAATAAAGATGTAGATGACCTGAACTACATAATTCAAAATAAGATCATTGGAACAATGCATTCATTCAAATCTATTGACTGCGTCACAAATGAAGATGAAGCCACCAACTATCCAATTGAATTTTTAAACTCTTTGGACGTGCCTGGCTTACCACCGCACAATTTACGCCTAAAGGTTGGCTCCGTAGTAATCATGCTTCGAAACATAAACCAACCAAAACTGTGCAACGGTACGCGTTTGGTGGTTAGTAAATTGATGAACAATGTAATTTACGCTACGATAATGATAGGAAAATTCAAAGGTGAGGAAGTTCTCATTCCGAGGATCCCGATGATCCCAACCGATATGCCGTTTGAATTTAAAAGACTTCAATTTCCGATACGTCTTGCATTTGCCATGACCATCAACAAATCACAAGGCCAATCCTTAAAAGTTTGTGGTTTAAATCTAGAACATTTATGTTTTTCACATGGTCAATTATACGTGGCATGTTCACGGGTCGGAAGACCATCTGCGTTGTTTGTTTTTGCGCCTGATAATAAAACAAAAAATGTCGTGTATCACAAGGTACTTAAGTGAAGAGCAACCTATGTAAAAATAAAATACAGAAATAATAATGAATGATTAATGTAGTTATTTAATTTTTTTTTATATTTTTTCCAAAAAAAAACACAATCTGCTTATTTATTGCCATTAAGGCGGAACAAAGTTCGCCGGGTCAGCTAGTATACAAAAAACAAGGATTCTTCTTTTTTTCTTTCTTCTTTTTTTTTTAATTCTCTATTTCTCTGGCTCACGCAATAAGTAGAGAACTGCTTCACCAATTTCGCTAGCTTTCATTCGCTGTTTCAATTTTATAGCTTAGTAACAATTGTTATTTCAGAATAAAAAATACACTTCTAAAAATATTATTTTTATCGTAAGCCTGTAGAGAACACTTAAAAAAATTATAAATATCTATTAAAACAGGTGTTCCTGCTGCTGCTTGCTTACTACTTATGGGAAATTTAACACCGCCAACCGCCGAAATGTAACGATATCCGATTTAATGCTTTACTTTGAATAGAACTCAAATTAAAAGCAGAGTTTAGCCGAGTTACACCAACAACTGAATGCAATTATATTAAGTTTAACAATTTTCTACCATTAAAACACAATATTTCTAAATATGTAATTAAAGTGAAGAACCGAGTGCCTTAACTCTAGCTTCTCTGCCTAGCCTTCAGTATGGGGATATTAACACACATAATTATTATAAACTATATACCAACACACGCTTATAAAGACATCTTTTTCCCTTTTATTCTTTATCATGAGTAAAATATTTTCATCTATTTTAGTGAACCGATAACGGTGTTAGGTAAGTACTCCCTGTAGGTCGCACATGAATATATACCTAGAATTTCATATAAAGATCGAACACATGCAGGTAACTAAACAAGTACTTCATTTCATAACAGCAAATACAAGAAAATAATAAAACATAGTACTCGTTTTAAAAACCAAAAAAATCACTACAACTACTAATAATAATTGGTAGCCAAATTATTATATTGTAAATATAAACATCTATCTATGTGGCCTTATTATGGTAATAATTTTAAGTGAATTAATAAAATTCTTGCGAACGTTACAGGTTTTTCATTGCATAATAAGTACTGGAGAGAAATAAGTAGTGTTAAGCTTAATAAAATGAAATTTACGTACAGACTCAATAGTCTATATTTGAAAACGGATGCTAAAAACACATTTCCTAAGGTTTTGCAAAACAACAACAAAACCAATTACATTTTCGTTATTATCATTTGTATTGTTATATTTTGAATATTTTTTTACTTTTCTTATATTAGTTTTTGAACTATAAATTCACTGCCTCTGCCAGTATTGTGTTGTTGCGGTGAAACCTTGCTGCAAATAAATTGAAATATTTTTATTATTAAATATTAATAATATTTCAATAGTTGCTGAAGAAAGAAAAAAAAAATTTTTTTTTTTAACTTCACGCTGTATCCCGCATATAGCGGGATAGGCAGAGGGAACCAGAGAACCTAGTGTTAAGACACTCCATTCTCTTTCAACATTTCCGTTCCCCACTTTCCGCCAAATTGAGGCATTGCGTGTACATAAAAAAATATAAAAGTTTGATATTACACATGGTTAAAAAAATATGTAGAACATAACAAGACATTTTTAAAATATATATATACATATATTAGACGGTTCATAAATATAAAATCCACTTGTAAAACAAGCGTGTACTTCGATAACCTATCCATAATCGAATTCCAGCTATAATTCAACAAGTTATTGGCGTCAGTGAATGAAAGCCGGGAATAATCTAGCATAATACAAACCGAGGACCGTGCAGGTGGCGGGAGCGGTAATGGCCTGGCCGACTTGATGAATAGCTCCGAACGTGGTCGGGGAGCAAAATACGCCATTCTATCGCGTCTAAAATATTGCCAAAATCGACCGTTCAACATCAACTAATTCAATGTATAGATTGATTTACTCTTTTCCAATGCTGAACGTCTACAAATGGTTTAATTTCGCTAAGAAAGATTAAGGGAATTCGGGTAGGCGAGAAACGAATCAGATGATATCGACGCTGTTTGTTCCATTTCAAATAATTCCCTTTTTAAATCGAATTTGCCGATAGAACTACCTAAATAGGGTCGTTCGATGCGGGGTATTGAATATTTTATTAATATTATGAACGTTAAGATCACTTTTTTGCTACTATTAAAAATATATAGGACTATATATTTCTTGTATATTTACAATTTATTAGAATATTAGCGCAGAAAGTAGCAATTAATTAAAAGCACACCTTATATTGCCTTTTTGCCAATTTTTGCCAAATGATTATAAAGTTTAGCTGGCAAGACTGGACTCGATAGTCAATATAAAATCATATTTTCTGAGTATCCACTGAAATGACAGACTCCCACAATACATGTTTTTCCTTGATTCCAGATGAAAATAGCCTGCGGATAGTTCTCTGAAGAGATATGTAGAAGATAAATTCCAAGTATTGCCCAGTTGCTTGTAAAATTACTCTTGTGATATGTATCTTATCTGCCGTAAGCGACTAATAAAGGGCTGTATTATCTCGGTATATGAAAGTTATGTAAACTGTTAAATAAATGACACATCAAGTACTTATATATAACTGTTGAATATTTAATATAATTATAATAATAAGGTCATCATGATTTTAAGCGAGCACGTAAAAGGTAATAAAGGCAATCATGAATGTCATGTATATTTTGTTAATTTGCAAGCACTTATTTGTGTTTAACACATTTTAGAAAATAGCATGTATTTATTTGTTGTTTGCTTTTATTATAAGTATCATGAATATTTATCATTTTAACGAAAATTTAGTCTACCTGTCACCACGAGCTTCACTAAAGTGTTAAAACATTCTCTAAAATATATTTTCAAATATTAAAATGTATCCGATTAACATGGTTAAAATAGTCTTCTGAAGTAAATAGCACTTTAACAAAAGAATTCATACATCTATATCCCTAGTGAAGAAATGCTAATAATATATAGGTATAACAGTGGTTACACATTATCATGCGAATTTCTTTCGAGCCCAAGATTTATAGAGAGAGCTTTGATTTATGGTCCACTCCACACATGGGTCCAAGGGTTCAAAGACAAAAGAAAACTTATTTAAAGAGCAAAAAACAAAGGGCGCCTTTTTATTTGAACATGGGCATTTCTTTGTATCTCCCTCTTCATTTTCTCAGCAGGCTGTTTACCTATTAAACATGTGAAGTGTTCGCGACTTCGTATTTATTTTACATACCTATATGTTACTTTGAAATCTAGGCAATGCCATTCTAAATGATATTGTAACAATGTTTTTAAATTAAGAACTTCCAATGATTTAATAAGAACAAAATGATTTTGTATCCTAGTAGTACAGTCAGAATGGTAGATAAAACCTGCAAGTTTCTAAACAATTGTGATTAATATATAAATCAATGTCTTTTTCAAAAACTTACATGAGGAATTGTTCAGAAATACTCCCAATCTAACAGTTAAACCTATTTTCGAGCCACAAGTTTGTGGCAAGTTTTGCTCGAGTTCTGAAAACTTAACAGAATCCGATCGAATCAATTCTACTTGTAAAGAATGGATAAGCCAGCGTTTGAAACTTTACTCTGCCACATTAGCTCTTAATATATTTCCCAATGTTATATTAAGTTCAGATTGCTTATAAGTTTTTAAAAAAGGGGTACTTTAAAAAAAAATACAAAGACTTTTTTTTTGAGAATTTCAAATTTCGTATTATCTAGAAATTAAAAAATCAAACATACTATTATCTCAGTAATTATATTATTTTTTTTAATGAAAATCAATGTTAATTACGAGTCTGTTTTTAACAAACGATGCTTACATTTTACTCGCGTTAGCTGTACGTGCCGTCGCATGACCTCCTGGATATGTCGGCACCGATTTCGCATTATGGGATTAAGTGGACTTTATGCTAAACGATATAAAGTATACTTTGCATGTAGAACACAACAATAAATTACTTCGCTAACTCGTTTAAAAAACACACATGTCGTAGTTGTTGACGTAAACAATGAACTAGCCAAGTGCGGTGCTTTTTGTTCACTTAATTAGACATTTGCTATTTATTTATATACAGGTCTGTAAAATTGACAGCCCTCTACAGGGCTGCCCTGCAATACGCCTGCAACCTGGAAATATTACCGACATTCTCACGACAAATCTAATATGTGTAAACTGTAGTATTTGTATCATTAACTGAAACACGATTGTGGTATCTCTATATGTGATTTTTCGTGTAAACGAAAGTACTTATAAATATAATGCTAAAAATAAAATATATTATTAAAAAATTATAATTAATAAAAAAATAATATTCTTCCTAGTCATTTTAACAAGATAGTGAGAGACCTAAAATAACGTTAAGTCTGCTTTTTAAATTTTGGATAGCATCTAGAAAATCTAATTAAAACTATATTATTACCTAAAAGTTGCAAATATGTTCCCATATTTCCAATAAAACATATCTTTGAAAAACTATAGGCTAAAGTAATATTTCATAGAATGTCAATTCAATAAAAACGATGTGTCGATCTTAATCACAATAGATTCGTGGATGTTTTCCCAAGATAACAAAAACTGTAACGATGAAACGGATCCACATTTTCTAGCTGAGTTGAATTCTCTGTGGGAAGGAAAGAAACCATAAAACAATATAAATGGGACGTGAGCCGTGCGCAAATTTACAGCACAGTCTTAGTGAAGTTAGGAACACCCGAACAAAGTTCACTCAATTCTTGCACTAGACACTTTCTCTTGTTAAACTTAGTGTATTGAATTCAAAATATCGATAAATTATATTTACCATTTCTATTTAAATCGAAAGTGCTACCACATTATAGTCGATAACCGTATCATAGCGTCATAGCTACATTTACTTATCCTTACTTATATTATAAATGCGAAAGTAACTCTGTCTGTCTGTCTGTTACGCTTTCACGCCTAAACCACTGAACCGATTTTGATGAAATTCTGTATGAAAGTAGAACTGAACTTAGGAAAGGACATAGGATATTTTTATAGCGAAAAATTTTTTATAAAAAAAAATATTTTTATATACATTTTTTGACAATTAGTCTATACCTTGGGAAAGACTATAGGCTACTCCTTACACGTCGCGCGATATAACCGAATTCCACGCGTGCGAAGCCGCGGGCGGAAAGCTAGTGTTTTAATAAGTAATTATGGTAATGTACGTTACATTAAGTTGACAGTGAGATTTTACTCAATGTAGTACACTACACAGTGTGTTATAAGAAGGAAGTATAATAACTAGTCACTACATTTGCCACTCCAATAAATTTAATTTTATAAACTGCTTTTATAATTTTTTCTCCACTAAATCGATTCTTAAACTTTACAAAAACAACAATAATTAATGTAAATCACTTTGTAAGCAATACGTAAAATGAAATACGGAAAATGAGAAATTCAATAACAAACTATATATTCTTTAAATTTTCCCAGCGCAACTTACAATACCGTTTAAACAAGAAGTAAGTAGTTTATAACCCAAACTCCTTTGTTCGTTACCTAACAACGTTAAATTTTCTTGCTTCAATATTATATTAAATGGGACCGGAGGGAATGAAAGCTATATGTTACCTGCTTGCTATATCAATAGTGCGAAGTGTCGCCTCCTCGTGCCCGTCGTAAACATAAGTCTCTCCACTACGTGGACCCATAATTATTTCAACACTTAATACCGTTTCGCATTTAACAAACCCTAGTCCGGATAATTAATGTTATTTATGTACCGAGAGCTTAGAGTAAAGTGCATTCTAAATAAAATGAACGTAACCTCGCAGCCCTTATACAACTGCGGGATAAAAAATATTCTACCTACATTTTAGTGTAAATAAACTAGTAACAAAGAACTTAATACGTTCACTTAATAATTTAAGCAATTAAATTATGGTACTATATATTTTATACTTTTTTATTTACTAGTATAGACTACTGTAAAGTGGCTGTGGGTTCGATTCCCACTCCAAGAAATGGAATTTTTCATTTCCTTGGTCTGGTAACAAGGCAAAGCGCAGCGTTGAGTTCCGCCACTCAGCAAGCAATGCCTCAATTCGGCGGAAAGTGGGGAACGGACTGTCTTAACACTAGGTTCCCTGCCTACCCTGCTATATGCGAGATACAACATAAAGCTATGTATGTAATATATACGTTTCCTTAGTATATCTTTGTTAATTTAAATTAAAGTGTATGTCAAATATATGATAGTGTGAGTAATATTTATTTTATTGTTCTGATATATAATTTAATTTTAAAAAATAATAGTTTTGTGTACTTCTTCTAAATGAACACTATTTGCGAACTCGTCCGTCATAAAAAAAGGAGGTATCAAAGTTTTTCCTTCACGCATTAAGGAAATAAAAATGTTTCAAAATTTATTTATGATATAAAGAACTTAGATAACTTATAATAGTTACATGTTTTTTCAGCACTCTCAAATCTCTAGTTATCTAGCGCAGAGGAGGACGAGTGCAAAGTGAGATGTTCATAATAATCGTTTGTCAGGAGCCTTACAATAAAGCCCCGTAAATCTTCCGCCCAGCCGTCTTCCGTACCCTAACAACCGGATCCGTACTTATTCTGATTGTTCGCAATATGCAAATAGACTCGCCTTTCCAAAATAGGAAGGCCTTTTTGTAATCTTAGAATAGAATCTTTAAGTATTATAAACTCAAAAAATATGACTTGAAAAAACTGTAATTTGTAGTGTTCGTTTTTTTGGCTTGCCTTTCCTGAAAGGCTACAGAATAATTTATTATTAGGCATATGTAGGAAACGATACGATTTTGTCTTTATTAGTTTTAAACTAAAGAATTATATTTTTAATATATTTCAAATAACACAGAATTAATGTTATATTTATTACGCAAAGAAATAAAGGAGAAACCATAAAAAAAGTATGCATATCCGAAATTTCGTTTAAGCGTATGCTCGTAAAATACGAAACAAAATCCGAACAAATAATGGATCTATATGTGGTTTTCATAGATTTACCTTAACTTTGATGTCGTTTTAATTTCGCGCCTCAGAACACTGATTTATCCGAATATCCAGCAAAGCTAAACTTTGCTAACTTTGATCAGTGATCACTGTATGTGATTTATGGTAGTTCACTCGGTATATTGTGCATACTACCGGTTCGTGAGATAAGTATTAAAGAAAGTTCAAAATATTCAAATAAATTGATTTTTATATAGATTTAAAAAAAAATGTAGATATATATTTTTTTAATTTTACAAATTGAATAAAAATATTAATGTAAGAAAAAACACTTTTAATTTCTAATTAAACATTTCTTAAGAAAATAATGTTCGTGTACTCTATTTATTAATTATTAATTTTATGCGTAAAAATAGCATAGGGTTAATCTTAGACAAAAAAAATGAACAAGAACGATTCTGTACCGGATTTTTTAAAAAGTTTCCTTCTTCTTAAAACCATTTATCACACAAGTGAATATTTTTCGAACAAAGTTGATTGCCCGGACTCTCTAGCATCGTTAATAAAAAAAAACAAATTACAGCTTGACAAAATATTATTGAACACTTTCTTACATACCTAATTAATTATAATACTTATATTACAAAATTTATATTTAAATATTGAAATAATATATTTTTCTATTATTTCAATTTAAATATTCTGTTATCTTTTCCACCTTACCGCAGCACAATGCTTAGAAGAAAGAGTCATTTTTCTTTTAAATAAAATAATAGAAGCCGAGCTTTGAAAAGACAAAGGCCGCGGGCGGTTAGAAAAACGTTGTCTTGGGAGTGTGCGGTCCGCCATCTCGGTCAGGCCCATGATTAATTACGACTAAGATTTATGACGTAGAAAACCGAGTCTGTGTCGATAACACCGTAATAAACGAGAACTTGGTCATAAAGATTCTTATATCTTCTATACTTGCATTACACTTGTAGCTTGTGCTTGTACTCACAAACAAATGTATGAAAATATATATTTATTTATACTGTGTCATGTTAACTACGACATGTTACTTATATAAGTTGTATCAATAGTTATAAGATTGTAGTTATAAGATATATTGATTGGGCATTAACTATACAACATATTAAGGGTAAAAAAACTTGTTTTGTAGAAACGAATGCATAAATTATTACACACAAATAAAAACATGTTCATTATAAACTCATATTTTTGAAAAAGTACATATTAAAATTTGGAATCCAACAGAATTTCGAACTACGTACGTACTTTAGGTAATACACCCATGCGCTTTAGCCAATTAAGCTATATATTCAAATCTTGTTACGAAAATTTTATGCGTTGTTACAATTTTTGCTGTAAGCATCACTGTAGGCTAATTTTTACAAAGCTTTGCTACACAACATTTTTTACAAATATTTTTATTATTCTGTTAAAAATAGTGGTGTTTAATCAATTGTTTTATAATATTTAATAATGTTATTAATAATAATATAATATGAAATTAGAGTTATGAACATGTTGATTTTTCTTATAAAAATTATACGAGTATGTGGCAAGAAAATTTTTATCCGAAATTCGGCATGAATAGAATTTAAATTATTTCTAAGTATGTAAATGTAACATCATAAAATTAATATAAGAAGATGGTACGATGGTAAAAAGGAAAGTTCTCAATTATTTGAAAAGATTAAGCCCAATATATCAATCCAAAAGAAAGTTTTTAAATGTGAACGTTGTTCTGTTACAATTTTCTTTTCCTATTTCCCGTTTCATAAATGCATGCAAATACTTATATAAACAACGCGTATAATTAACAACGCGTTGCCTAACAATGTATATGTCACTTTATATAAACATGGATGTCAAACCATGGGAGTGGCAACAGTTGAGAGACAGGGAGGTGATTGTAAAATTCTGGGTCAAAGCCCATGTCGGCTTGGATGGCAATGAAGCAGCTGATTTATCGGCCAAAGCCGCTGCTGCGTCCAACGAACCGTACTCATACAACTGCGTCCCTATGTCTCACCTGAAGCATTTAAAAGCAGCAACAAAGTTTGAATCACAAGCAATTAACTCGGAATCGACAACCGGGGTACATACTCGAAGTATGCTTTCCACCCTTGACGACGCCGAAGCTGTCATAGCACGTTTCGGTGTCTCGTTTGGACTGACTCACTCACGGGTACTCACGGGGCACGGGTACCATTTACAATACTTACATAAATTTGGAATAAAATCCGATAATAAATGCCCGTGTGACAATGTCACCATTCAAAGCCTAACACATCTGATAGAAGAGTGCCCCAAGTTTGTCCATTCGAGACATTTACACTTGTCTACGTGCATGTTTGAAAATGTCACGGAGCCGTACAATTTTATACGAGTATGTATCAGTCGTAGTGTCCCGGCAATAAAGTCTTTTAATAAATTCATTGAACATCTAGTAAATAACCTTAAGGAATTTAACAAAAATGTAAATTAACTCAGCAATAACTCAATAATTTCGATCAACATAAATAAGATAAAACTAATAAAACTTTAACACTAACTACTTAAAACTTTCAATAACCTTAATCATTCTGTCGCCCGTACCAAATCGCGGGGGCAGTCTGATAGTAGACTGAAGAAGTGAGGAAAAAAAAAATGTACTTTTTATGCATTATTTAAAAAAAATGTTAACATTTTGTACTCCTCTATATAAACTATAAGTGTGCCAAATTTTAAGCTCCTGTGTCCGCGTAATTTTCGTGAAAAGGGGTACAAGTTTTTTCTTCACGTATTTATATATAGATATTATGTTACGCTTTTTTTCTGCTTTATTCTAGTCATTGACTTAGGCTGTCTAAGTAAAACTTTCTTTTTTATATAAAAAAATCCGTTTTTGGGTACTCGCCCGATTGGGAACTCCGACGAGTTATATGAGACTCCCACGCCGGCTGAAATAGGCCGGTAGAATACCCACTAAAACTTCCCGGTGTTTCTTCTCGATCACCAGTAATTGACGCAACGGGAATATCCCAGTCTTCCGGCGGCGGACCACAGCGGCGGACCACAGCGGCGGAAGCCACGTCGCAGAGTCAAGGTTAGTAGGTCACCCTCAAAGGTCTGTTCTGAATTTTCGATCGAATAAGCGATCTTCAAGCTGACCGCCCTCTGGCCAAATAGTAGGAAAAAGCGGCGTTCATGTACCGCTTTCTGAATGTCTTAATAAAGCTGCATCAAGTCATTTCAACTTTATACCTGAAACACAACAAGTATATTTATAATTTATATCTGACCAAGCTGTGGCATACTAATAAAAGTAATAAAATATTATTCTAGTCCGCATTGATAAAAAGAAGCCGGCACACGTATTCTTCCCCAGCCTTCAGACTAACCATAACAAATTGCACCCCAAACAGCTTACCAATTTAACCGTGACACATACTTTAAAAGATACACAAACGAACATATAGTAAACGAACACAGGTGAGGATTACTTTGTATATTATCGATAGCTGTGTCCCGTGGTTTCACCCGCTTATAATCCCACAACTATTATAAACTCGAACATTACTGCAACTTCGACGCGACGTGCCGACGTACCGCGCGCCCGTTCTTCAAATAACGTTGTTGAATAATTTTAATTTTACTTTCTCCTCAACTTTGCGTTCAAATTATGTACTGTATACGCAAAGTTTATCTACATAAAATTGTATTGATGATGAGATAACTATCAAACGCATATATGTATTCATTTGTCCACATAATACCAATTAGTAATTACTATTAAATTATGTCTTATTTTTTTACACAATATAAGGCATATTGTAGATTTTTTTTTAAATTTACTTAAACTTTAGGTATTTTATTATATACCGTAATGACTAACCTATAATCTTCCTCATGAACCGCCTAACAGAAAGTATATTTCAAATGCATCCAGTAGTTTTGAAAATTAGCGCATTTATACAAACAAACAGACCAACAGACTTTTGCAGTTACGCATAAATTTCTGTGCAAAATTTAAAAATAGTTTTTCCAACTAGATTTATTATAATTTGCGATTCACTTCCACAACAAATACTTAGACATTCATTTTAAAGTCATTTATAACGTCACTTAATCTCAAAATTTCTTTGTAAAATAACTTTAAATCATCTTGATAATGATCGATTTTATGAAATTCCACAGAGAGTTGTAGATAAATGAAATTTGGTACAAAAGTTTCGACGGATAACGCTCGGTCACGATATTAAATTTACGTCATTAAGTGGCATCCTTTGTGAACATGAGGTATTCAGTCTTAATTATAAATTTCAGTCTGTGTTAATATATATACAAATTGTATAAGTTATTTCATTTATTAATATCGAGTTTTATTTTACTTATATTGGCAATCGAATCTCATAAAAATAGTAGTAGATTTTATTAAAATCCCTTATGTCAAAATAAGTTTAAGATATGATGATTACCAAATAAGTGAGTGAGTCTAGTGATACGTCACTCCTTTCTTCATTTTCTTCTGTTACGTACAGTCTTATCAACAATGTATAAATAGACTAAATTTATTAAATATTAATAGTTATATTTTGTATTTAAGGATCGTGATTGAATTCTTTAATTAAATGTATGAATAACAAAACGTTAGAAGCCCCTGTATTACAATTCATTTGATGTCAACTTTGGCAATCAAAAAAGCTAAATATATTCACATAGAATAATGTTATGTTTTTAGAGTTTAATAAAACATAATAAAGTGAACATTTCCTTGACATCATACGTGTTCAATTTTAATATAATTTCATATAAGTAGAGCGCACACAGGTACACGCAACAGAAATTAATAATTTAAACCAATATATAAAAAATAACATTTTACTACTATCCTGCTACATGCAGGATACAGCAAAGCGAAAAATAAAAAATAACATTTTACTACTATCCTGCTACATGCAGGATACAGCATAGCTAATAAAAACCATTTTATATATAATTTACTTCTTTGTGTATATTTTTATAGCAACACAAAGAGAACACTACTATAAGGTGAAATATCACAATACTAATCAGTATTAGACCAACATTTGTGCTTTCTTTTCTCCAGATCAGGCCAAGCATTCAAAAATTTTACACAGTTATGGGAAATATGTTGAAGAGGAAATTAAACCTATAAGCTGGACCTATATACAGACCGCGATACTTGTATAAAAATACTTTTTTAAAAAAATTGTACGTTTATGAAAAATAAATTTGCATAAATATAAGTGAAATTATTATTTAAACTTAATTTGTATAATATAATCTATTATATTTTATTTACAAGTATATACACATACACGCACACACACATATTGATGAGGAAAATAATAATAATGCAAGAAATATACATTCTACAGGAAGTTAAAGAAAATACTTTTTTCTTTTCCGAATTGTGTGATAAATTGATTTTTAGCAGCACCCACGATTTGGTTTATTCACCGCCTCAGTAAATTACCGACGGCCGTCAAAACCAAGCGTTAGAGAATATGTTTTAATTTCCTCTTTTCGATGCTTAAGCTCATACAAGATGTATTAAATTGTAAATTGTAAACGCAAAGTTTTTTTTTTAATATATTCTAATTATTATTTTATCTCAATCCATATTTAATACATCCGCCTCACATTTAAGCGAGTCTAGACGTCGATATTACAAGTTTATTTTTTCATAAAGAATCCTTTATTTCTTCCACGCACAATCATTTCGCCATTAGTTTATAAATTATGATATTTCTTTCACTGCTAAAAGCGAATTTAATGATGATCGAAGGAAAAGTTATTTTTCATGTACACTTAATTTTTCCTTTGTTTTACCTTAAGCAGGATATACAGAGAAAACCTAGCGAGATATGTTTGTATTGCCTTCTTTTCATTTTCATATCAAGGTCAAGAAAACATTTAAGTACCTCATTGTATGCGTAATTTCTTTTCTGCCTACGCTGCGCTTGCGTACCGCAACCTAAGTTATTACTAAGCTACATATACATAAACATATGAAATTTGTAAAGTAGCTTAATTTGTGTGTGTGTATTGGAGCATTAAAAGAGGATTTCCTGATATGCCCAGCGGGACTGTCAGTCTTTACACTTTACAGCCTAAACAATGGAAGATAGAAATATATAATACAAGGGTTATAGAGACTAAAAAACGAAGTTGAGAGCATTAACTAGTAAATCATAGAAAAAAATAATAACATTTGCGCCGCGTTTGTATCAATTTCAAATATATTTGTAATACACTTAGACACGATGTTCGAAACGGGCTGCATAATTTTATTTGCTAATTTAGAGTTTGTGTAGGATAATTACGTTTAGTTTGCTAACACCACGTGAATAGACAGCTGGATTGCTACAACGTAACCACAGCGCGATAAATATCAACTGCGAACTCTATTTATGTTTTAGAATCACTTTCATCGAATTTACTTAGTATCATATTATGTGTAACATGTCGATTGCTAGGCTTAGAGCTATAGTGATAAACGCTTTTAGCAACGTTAAAATGTTTGTTAGAGCTTAATAAAATATTATTATCAAATTCATTTATTATGTTAACATAATATAAAAAAATAAAATAACTTTTTTTTTTAATGTGTATAACATTTTACAACTCTGTATATAATTAAGTTTACAAGCAATAAGAACGCCGAGTTTGTTTTACCCTACATGACATAAATCAAGGTAGGTACTTTAATATACGACTTAGATTAATTTCCCTATAGAAAATTCCTTTATAATTAGTGTTGAAACTGAAAGCTATTAAGGTATAAGAATTTACAAGGAAAATATTTCTTATTCTTAACATATTTTAGCCTTTACAGTTTTTTAAAATACTTAAAACTTACATAGATTCTTACCACAGTAATAATAAAAAATAAATAGTATTTTTTAGGAAGTAACTTTTAGAGGTTGGTTAACTGACAAAAATATCTAGTAAAGATAATAATCAAACAAGCAAGACATTCGCTTAAATAGTTTATTAATGACATTCTTGGTCTATTGGATTTACTAGTATTTAGAGGATACCTTAAATGTTTTAGGCTTCTAGAAAAAAGAAAAATATCCGGTCTGGATGGGGAAACACAAGAAATTCAATAAAAAATAAAGGTTCTATGTTAGGCAAAGGTAGCAATTTACAATTAAACGTCTCTATTAATTGATTTCGTATTGAAATTTTATTTTCGAAACGTTTCCTTACGTTTAAATAGAAGCTTTATAAGTTGTATATTTGAAATATGTTTTGTAACTGAGCTCTTAATAATGTCACAGTTATATTATGCCCTAAACTCACAAACTAAATTGTAACAGTGTTCAATATTTTATAAACAAGAGGGTAGTGCTTATCTTGGTATTCACAAGACCACGGTCCCGCCGCAAAGGTCGTGGCGGAATGAAATAGGCTGTGCTGCCAGTTCGCCAGATAACCATAATGTATCCGCGGGTAGAGTACTACCTAAGATAGGGTGACCAAACTTTTTATTACAGTATAATGCAGACACTATGATATTTTGGTCTGTATATTTCTCTTTATAAACAAAAATATAGTATACATTTATCACAAACATCTACGCAGATTTATTTCTAAAAATAACTTGGTATAAGCCTTATGATTTTAATCCTTCCTATCTTCAAATTCATCCCTACTAAAGTTTGACAGTAAATA
This sequence comes from Philaethria dido, assembly GCA_033558755.1. Classification (NCBI taxonomy): domain Eukaryota; kingdom Metazoa; phylum Arthropoda; class Insecta; order Lepidoptera; family Nymphalidae; genus Philaethria; species Philaethria dido. Next base: position 476,968 of record JAKGSA010000534.1, read on the forward strand.
TTGTGACATTATTCGACATTTTATAAACTAGGGGGAGAGCTTATCTTGGTTTCGACAAATCCGGTAGCGACACGGTCTCGATATAAGGGTCGGGGCGCAATGAAACAAGCGTTGCTGTCAGTTTACTGCGTTAACATATCGTATTTACACAATTTTGAACGAATGAAGAATAAAATCAGAATTGAATATTTATTATTAATATAATACAAAGAACTTTAAATGACCACAGTACATTATCATCATTCCTTTTTTTAATTCTAACATATTTCATTATTCAGGTTAACTGCGGGATAAGAAAAAACCTATTATCACATCCCTCCATTATGCACTCTCGGCCCATTTTTAGAGATACAAATAGCTATGCATTACGTATCATCCAGTATACTAACGTAAAATTTTAACTAACCAAGCCAGGGTAATGTCTTATTATTAAATACAAACATTCCCCCATCTGTTCACCAAATCCATAATAATGGTACCAATTATAATTTTAGGGTCGGCAACGCGTAAGTGATGCCCCTGGTGTTGCAAGCGTCCATAGGCCACGGTAACCACTTACAATCAGGTGGGCCGTGTACCTTGCCTAAAAAAAAAAAAAAATTACACGCAAATATTTTTTACTTCTAAACTGCTCTATGTATTTGCTTTTTGAAGTACATATTCTTAATTATACATTTAGATATGAACATAAATATGTACATGTTATTTTAGTCCGCTCCGTCCAATTTTTTTACTAGGTACGTATATAAGTGTAAAAGAATGAAGCAGTAAATTTCCTATCTTCATTTTGAAACAAATAGTTAACGTTTCGTTTTCGTTTCTACCATTGCTCTATCAAGTCGAATGGTAACCCGATTATTTTGAAACTAGGTGGCCGACTAGTAATTGTGTGGGGTTACAGTCGATTCAATTTAGTGTTTTGAGGCTAGTGTTTACCTAAGATTATTTACCTTGTAGGAACAAACAATATACCTAACAAATATAACTCAGGGATGGAGGACTAATTTATTTCACCCCCATCAAGGTCGTTAAGACGCAACTGCAAATAGATTAAGTAGTGTTGTTACTATATTCAATTCAAAGTCAAAGTCAAATATTTTATTCAAACAAGAAGTTACATGCTTTATTTTTTGATCGTCAAATAATTTACCACCTGTTCTCTAAATTTAATGCCTCAGACATGAGAAGAACCGGCGCAAGAAGTTTCTTCCGCTGAGTTCAGCGGGACTTTTTTTTTATTCGTCAATTACTATTAAAACTATTAATTAATGCTCCCGTTGTAAGGTCGTTATATGTATGGTCGTACCTGTGCGTTATACAGGATTATACCCTAATTGATACATGTTTTGTTGAACATATCATAATTGGATAGATTATAAAAAACCGCACTCACTTATTACTAACTTCTCCAATTTTAGCTGATCATTGAATTAAAATTTATAATATTTTAAAGCATTTTTCACATACTCAGAATTGTAAACATAAAATTCAGTAGATATGTAACATATAAATTTGAAATCATTTTTAATTATTGAAATAAGATCTTCGATACATCGGAAATTCCAATTATAATTACTTCAACGCATAACTTTTGAATATAAGTTTTCATAAAGTAATTAAACGTAATTGCTTTATGAAAACTATATTATACGTTAACTTACACTTTATAGGTAATAGTTATATAACACTAGAAAGTTAGTTAGTTAGTTAGTTTCATAGAATTCGTAATCTTTTGCATGTGAGTAATTAAACCGTGTAAGAAAAAAACATAGAAAACGATTTTCATTATTCTCCCTCTCTTTGATAGTTAAAGAATTGGTAAAAAAATTGTAACCACTTACGGATCTTCAAATATTAATTGATTTAATATTAAAACTCACAATCGGAAGTACTCTCGAAGCTCTCGAACAAAATTGCCTAATACGTTAGAAATGTAACGGGACACTGAGAGCTTTCTGCTATTATGCGAATGGCTGCATCGGTTGTGTAATCGAGTGTGTGAGGGACATAACAAGAGACCCTCATCGCGATTGGACCGGCCCTGCTCTTGACCTGGTACCATAAAGCAACTTTGTTAACACGAAAAGTGTTTTCAATCTACAAAATACAATGAACGCTTGTACGAAATTCATCGCAAAATTGTATAGTTTCTCTTAATTATATTGCAAAGGACATTTTGGCTCCGAAGTTAATAATGGCATAGGTTTAAAATTATACTTTATTATTGTTTCCCGTATTCTCAATGTTTTTCATATCTAATCTATATATATACGTGAAGCAAAAACTTTGTACCTGTTTTTACGAAAATTACGCGGAAGGAGGAGCATGAAACTTGACACACTTATATTTTATTTAGCGAAGGAGTGTAGAATGATAATATCTTTTTAAAATAATATATAAAATTAATAAAATAAATGTTACACACACTACCATGGTTGGACATCTTGTTTATAAAAAGTGACATATACTTTGCTAGGCAACGCGTTGTTACCGCGTCAACGGGGACACTAGATATGAATCGGTGAGTGCAGAAACAACGTAAGTCCGCATTTTCAAATTTTGCAGGAGGGAGAAAAAACTGTATAACTTGCCTTTCAAATCTAGTTTAAATCGATTACGAATTTTTGCATTTTTTGTGACTTACGTTGTTTCTGCACTCACCGATTCATATGAGAAATATAAAAGTTCATTTCAATATAACAAAAGTACATACACTGTTTTATTATTATTGTTTCTTTAAATTACAATTACTAATAATGTAATGTTTGTAACTTAGGTTTTTTTTAATACTTTTAAAGGAGTCGACTTTGGTTATACATCAAATTTTAAAAGAGAAAGCTAAATAATCGTGTTACCAATGAACGAAAACCTATGGAATTGTTGATACAGGCGCCGAATCGCAAATTGTTTATGGTAATGGTCCGTTCGCCGATATGTGAAATGTTCGCATTTTATTAGCATTGTCGTTTCCACAAATTGGTGCTTTATATTCTGAAATGAGTACTTCGATTTCTGATCGTCATTTTAAAAGGAAACGAGTTCTTACTCAAGAAATATTAATTTTCTAAAAATCTCAACGGTATTTTTTTTAACTTCACGCTGTATCCCGCATATAGCAGGGGATTGAGAACCTAGTGTTAAGACATTCGATTCCCTACTTTCAATGGTATTGCTTAGCAAATTAAGTATTTTTTTGTAAATGTGTGTCTTTCTTATTTCAGATTCTACGGTGGAAATCTGTAGTTAACGAAGTGTTCTGTAACCTCCAAAGCCTCTGATTTGCAAACATCCCACACGTCACTGTATTTATCAGCATCAACAGGCCTTGATGTGGAAAGTGATACGTCAATAACAGACTCACGTATCCACGAAGAAGCTTAACAAACAAATCGCTTTCTGCAAGCTAATACCTATTCAGTAAATAGAGATCTTTGTTGTTGAGCAAATTGTAACTTTACCTTCGGAAATAATTGCTATGATCTGCCGATAATTATGACATACATGTATATAAATAAATTAATTTTGATATTATCCTATGAGAATTAATATTATATTTATGTTATAAAAATTGTTGCTAAGTTCAAAAATAATTTATATAAGAACAATGATCAAATTACACATAAATCGGGTAAAAGGCATTGTAGATGTAAATACAAGGAAATTGTAGTCCAAGTGTGCAGTGCATAAATTGCCCCTTATCTGGCCATTGCCTGACCCTTAATGGCCACAAGGTGGGACAGATTGTTATCGTGACAATTGTGTGGCTACTTTGTCGATACAAAAAAATCGTAGGATACTTAGGAGCGACTAATGTATAAATTGAACACTTATTTATACAATGGCCTTCATTTGTCATTAGAAAATGTAGCATGCCATATAGCAGTCGTGTTTATTGGATTGTGTACAGTATATGAGACATTATTCCTGTGTTTCTTCCCTTACTCTTACTCATGGAGACACACTGTTCTTTAGTTTCCGCTCAAGTCGGCATCTGATTTTCTATTTTGTATGCTGTATGAGGAAATTTGACCTGTTTGAAAATGAAAAAGATTTAAATATACTCATGTCCCTAATTGGTGATGGAATCCACAATCATCTTACAGATGCTATGCGACTGCGTCTCCACCAACATACGTGATTACCAACATGTATTATATCGGTCAGTCAGTACTGTGTACCACCAATATTTAAAAATTACACAAGGACAGAATATTACTTCAATATTATATGAATAAAATTTCATAATGAAGAGAATAAGCACCAGGTTAAAAATTAAAGGAAACTTAGTTTAAACTTTTTTGTCTTATCATATTTCTAAGCGTTTAAAGTCTGTGAAGCTAAAACTTTTTCACTACAAAGTTTGAAAATACTTTATGTTAAAATATTCAAGAAAATCTTGTCTACAGTGTTAAAGTAACTGGTGAGCAATGACTCAAGACATCTACAACACTGTTACAAATCACGCTATTACTTGACGTTCCCTAATATATAGCGTTTTAGCATGTTCCTTAACTATTCACTTCTAAAAAAATATGCAAGGATATTTTCTACATTGTTCACCATGAAAAAGGTAATTCTATTGTTTTAAATAATTAATTCGTTGTATAAAATCACTATCATCCTTACTAATATTATAAATGCGAAAGTAATTCTGTCTGTCTGTCTGTCTGTTATGCTTTCACGCCTAAATCACTGCACCGATTTTGATGAAATTCGGTATGAAGATAGAACTGAACTTCGGAAAGGACATAGGATACTTTTTATTGCGAAAAAAATGGTAGAAGAGGTTGAAATAGGGGATGAAAGTTTGTATGGAAGTTCCTTATTGTCAAACATAAAATCATGTAAGATAGTTCAACTGTTTACAACTTTCACACCTAATCCACTTAACCAATTTTGATAAATAGTCTAGACCTTGGGCAATACTATAGGCTATTACCAAGTCGCGCGATATAACCGAATTCCATGCGGGCGAAGCCGCGGGCGGAAAGCTAGTCTGTTATATTTTGATTCTATTAATACATGAAAAAAGTAAAAACGCAACGTTGAGTTTTTCACTCAACACTCACGATCACTACACGAAATGTTTCGATTTCGTACAGAGAGTTGAGAAAAAAACCTGAGCCTGCAAAAAATACTATTACCTCTTTTTACAAAAATAATGCGAACTGAATGACCGAGAACGACATAGCATTTGTTTAAAGTATTTATACATGGGAAAGGTCAATATTTTTTGTACCATACAAAATACCTATGTAAATTCATTAAAATTTAAAAAAGTAATAAAAAAGATAACCGACTTCAAATAGAATGCACTAAAAAGTAAAATTTTACGAATAACCTAAAAAGTACTCGTTAATACCTAACTAAATTTATAATATATATAATACATCTATTTATATACTTCTTTCTTATCTAATAAGGTAAATATTTGTTTGTTATTTTTATTTGCACCCCAGTGTATTCATTAAGTGTCTGCCTTTGTACTTGTTTGTTTTTCTCTTTTGTGTGTGCAATAAAGTATCTATCTATCTAAATTAAAAAAAATGATAATCAAAATTAGTTCACCCAGTAAAATGTTATGAGGTAACACAGATTAAAAAGTAATGTCGAATTGAGAACCTCCCCTTTTATTAAGATGGTTAAAAAAGTTATCTAAAGTCTACAAAGTGCCAAAAAGTATTATGTTCCACTATGGTCAAAATTAGATATTGTTTACTTTGTTAATCGTTCATTTGTTCTAACCCAATTGTGATCTTGAAGAATATCTTGTTAAAATTATGTTTTAATTTAAATAATAAAGCAAATAAATGAGGATTACATATATTAATGAAAGTTTTTTAAACATAAATAAATTCAACTACTTGCTATTTTTCTTTATTTTTAAGCATCTAATACTAGGGCATTCCCATATAGTTCAGTTGAATACAGAGGACTAGACTATGCTCAAGTTTCAGTTCCGTTCCGACCTCGTCGTTCAGGCGTCGTAGTGGAATGCGCGTGCGATCCTGCGACGTCTCACGTAGGTGGCAAGGATTTCCGGTGGATTTTAGTGGGTAGTATCAGTTTTATTGGTAAGCCCTTTAGTACCCTTAGTACCTGTTTAAAAGACCACATCCCAGCATCACAAAAAAGGCTTGACCCAAAGCTTACGTTAGAAAATTTATGCTTTACTATAAAATATAACATTTAAAAAAAAAAAATCAGGTCTAGAAGAAAGACATAAAAGCATTTAAATCTACACAAATCAAATGTGGAATTAATGACTGAAAAGTGAACCGTAAAGAGACTGCGGCTGTCTGCTGCCGACGAGCTTAACTAAGCAATGTAAATTTAACGAAAAAAATATTTCTTCCTAAGAAAAACAAAAGCGACTTCATCTGCGGTCTGAAATTTATGAAATGCGCCGCGGATTAAAAATGTTTACCGTGCCCTCCGGCGGCCCTGCCTTCATTAGGCCATGTTTCTGAAATAGTCTGATTAATATTTACCTTACACTTCTTGCGAATTTTCCATTCATCTTTTGTATATGGTTAAGAATCAAGCACTGACACGTGTAAAATATTTTTTACTAAAAACATTGAATTACATTTTTTTCCTTGAATATATTTTGTAAAGTAATTGTAAATTAAGTTAACACAGTAAATATGTATGCATAAACAGGTTTATTCTTTCAAAATCTTTTAAATAAATTCATGAATAAGTCAAAGATAAAACATAACAAGTTATATTTCACTCTAACCAATTTTAATAAAAGAAAACACATTTACAACAAGTACTATTTATACGAAATATGAAATAACTTTTTTACGAATTGCGTATTCTAAGCAAAACAGAATATGGCCTACGAGGAGTGAGGCAATTTTGAAATGAAATTTCATATTAAATTCAAATAAGATACTCCTTACGTCTTGAGGCACGTTATGTTTTTAAATTTTACTAACCTAATATCGACCTTAAATCTTTTTAGCTATCAACAAATTGTCACAACGTGCTCTGAATTCTTAACTAGACGTATAAACTTAGCTACGGCAATCGGTATTCGTACACTTCAATAAATAATAAGCCCCAAATTTTCGTCGACTGTTCAAATATGAATCCGATATCTAACACCACAAACACTGATTGCAGTCTGAATAATTTAATATGTATACTTTTTAAAATAAAATATTTTATATGTTTACAATTTATATAAATATTATTATTTTTAAATAGTTAAAAATATATAGGCACGACCTTTTAATTCTCAAGAACTGTTTCTGTAAAATAAATTGTATATTATATTTCAAAATTACTTTTAAAGTGGTGCAGAAAGTGCAAATATTTCTTCCACAATTTTCAAGCCGTACATTTAAGCGGAACACTTACGAGCCTCGTTACATCGTCAAGTACTAAAACCTTTGTAAGATAGTACGAGTAGCAACGTTGCATTGTATAGGTACGCTAGGAACGAGCTGAGATTTACTAGACACATAGAAGCGAAGATAAACAGACTGGACTCTCTATGTATATATAAAGTAATCAATACATTTAAGTGTCATAGTAAGTAGCTATGCCTACACAGATTAAATTGAACCAATCTGTTTGTAACAATTCTTGTATACTATTTTTCTTAAGATACCTCTCACTAAATGTAGCTAAGAAGCGTGTGTGACTGTATATGCGAAACATTGCGGGTCTGGATTCCCCTCAATCTTATAAATGGACATTTTCAGTTCCAGGGTTTGGTAACAAGGCAAAGCAAGTGGCGTTGAGTTCCGCCACTCAGCACGCAATGCATTACTCCTGCGGAAAGTGGGAACGGAGTGTCTTAACACTAGTTCTTGCCTACTCGCTATATGCGGATACAGCGTGAAGCCATGTGTGTATATATGTATTCTTTTAAATAGTATTATCATCCACTACTATAATAGCTTATATGAGTACTTTCATCAAAACATGAATTTTGAAATTGAAAAGAATAAATTGAAAAATTATAAAAAATAATTTTAACTATTGTATATCTAATTTTGAATTTGAGTTTCAAACATATATTGTATATTTAATAATAGCCTAAAGGCATTTTTTCATTAATAGAGCCTTTCTATTCTCCATAGCAGACATAGCTATGAAGACAAATCGGGCCAACCAGCAAAAGTGAAGGTACGTGATATCTCAGACATGACTCTTCGTGTTAACACCTCCTTAGCACGCCACCGAGCACCTGACCCACCCTACCCTGAATACGCTTAAGCAACCTCTCTCCGTTATTCTAGACTATTTATATATGTTGCCCATGTAATAAGTTTTCAATATTTTTTTTCTGGGTATAAAATTATAGCATATATGGTATAAATAAATGAAATGAAAGAATTTTAAGTACACAACACACCAATCCAACCTATGCTCTAACTTTGAATATCAAAAACAAACAAAACAAAATTATATTTGAGTGCCATCATAAACCTGATTCGAGAATCAGCCCATACTGAAACAATTATCGGATACAGACATAAAACAACAATTAACTATATTATTTGTTTTCGAAATCGAAATGCAACGATAGTGGTACAATTCTGAGGAGATTATCCGCTATATGAAATTAGGGGCACAAAAATGAAATGGTGGAATATTTTGCAGGCTTTTTAATCGCGGATCTGAATGAAACAAGCTATTAATACCGCCCGTTTGCGAAGCCATTTTTGGGCCAGAAATATTTTGAAAAGAATGTTCAGAATTTTAAATGAAAAATTTAATTTGATTCACCTTTTATACTATACGAGGGAATATGTTTTTCATTTTTTATTCAAACTTATTTTAATATTAAACATTTTATAAATATAAACCATTAAGATAAATACATATTGAGAATGGCAAATTAGATATTTTTGGAACGACAATCTATAAATTTGACAAATCAAAATAGCATGACCAAAGGCATTTGGTTTTATATAATTGGGATTAAACATTCTGTATATTGAGAATTATGGATGCTTTTAGCGAAGTTGTTCATTAGGAGAAATTAATAAAAACGGTAGGATAAGGAAACCGTTTTTTACTTATTATCATCATCAATGAAAATCAAATTTGCAGTTTCAATTCAAATAACGCTTATGTTGCAAAGTAAGGGATAGTTTTGAACAAGCTGAATTTATGTTAGCAACGAAATATTGAGTTAGAATTTGAACAACATTGTTAATCAAGTTGGTATTTACATTCAGTTTTGATTCACTACAAATAAGAGTAATGTATGAATGTTATAACAGTCAAGCGATATCAATGAACGTGTTCAAACTGTTAAGCTGTCTTAGAAGTAACTGTTAAATTTAATAACTAAGAATTATATTTCGATATAGAATTATATTATTATGTTTATTTGATCTGTTTATGTCATAACAATCTCATCTAAAAATGTTTTTACCGTTGCAGCCTTTCATTGAATTACTTTTTTATCACAAATAAAGAAAATTAAGCTACGCAAGTATACGGAAGGTAAACAATTCTAAGAACTTTATTATACTTAACATACTTGTATGTTGTGACATCTTCGGTATACAAATACACAAGATTTATTAACTGTAATATTTTTTCCAATATTTTACTTTTCGATGAACATTCTTAAAGGTCGATACGGAGAGGATTATCCTCTAAATCCGGATTACGTGACACCCGCAATGTTTGCAGAGACGCTTCAGGAAAATATTTACTTATCATGTATTTAAATTTAACACTTTAATACGGCTTCCAGATTTTGTTACTCCACATAAATTTGTATAGTTAACTATATCTTAGTCTAATATTACCATTAACTATTATCTTAAGTGTAAAATTAGATTAAATTTTAAATAATATACATCATATAAACGACCTTTTCATTGATGATTCTTTTATCTTTCACGTTGTTCAGTTTTACCAGGTCAAGAAAAGAGTTCCACTCCGTATTTCGCTTTACGATTTTTATTTTAGAAACATTAATTGTCTATTAAGACCGGGGAAATGAAGTTAATATAAATATAATCATTCTCCTGAACAATAATTGCGTGTACAGTCTGACACAGGTCTAGGATGTCGTACTGATGTCATGGTAACGGGTACCGGACCAGACTAACTGACTAAGACTATCTTCACCCAATTCATCGTAAGAATTTATATGTTAAAAAATATTTTCATTACTTTCAATCAAGCCTGACATAGTGCCGCATTGAGTTCCGCCATTTAAAAAGTCAAACAATGTCTAAATGCTAGGTTCTCTCTCACTATTCCATAAAATAATAAAAGATGCGAGAAATGCTTCTCTATCTAAACAGTTCGACGAAACATCTGTAGTATTAAAAACCTTCGAGTGAACTTTCCACTCACAACAATCTTGCTCAGTCAGGCTCGTAACTGCTCCACATTGAAATCACCATATATTGTATACTAGTGGTGCCCGCGACTTCGTTTGCGCTCAATTTAGGATTTTTCACTTATTTTCATGTTAAGTACTGCCGTATTTAATTTTTACAACTAAATATTCGCCTTGCCTCACCAAATCTTTCTGGTTACACCTTACCTTTTTACAATTATTTACCTTTTTCCAATTATTAAGCCTGAATATTCTAATATATAAATATCCAAATGTTTATATGTTTAATCTTAGAAGTGTAATTAGGTACGAACCAGTGCCAGTCTCGTCCAAGCACTATGACCGCTATGACATAGGTTCTTATTCAACCATGTCGAAATTTTTATACACTTATTATAACTTATTTTTGTTGTTAGCATGTCGGTACAGAGATTTGAAAAAAAATGTTTTTAAAGATTATTTCTATGAACAATCATTTGGCAAGAGAGAATGCTGTTTATTAAATATTTTGATATTTCTAAGTGCATACAACACCAGGTGCGGGTTTTGATTTCCACATAAAAAATTTTATACGCTTTCTAATTTTTTTTTATTTAGCGGTATTGTTACTAATTTTTTTCTCAAATATAAATTATATTTGAAAAAAATTGGTTTTACTTGCAATTTTGTAATCAATGTAATTTACTTTTTTTCTATTTACTATTTACTTACTGTGCTAAAATTCATTCATTTTTATCCAGTAATTATCGGCATATAAAGTAACTTGTCTATGTAGCTTTTTTATTTTTTTCATGAAAATTAAATTAAACGACAGGATAAAAACTATCCTATATGTACCTCCAGACTCTAAGCTGCTGTTGTGCAAAAATCATTCATTTCTGTCCAGTACTTATCGGCCTATAAAGTTAAAATTTGTCTATGTAGTTTTTCAATGTTTCCATGAAAACTACGTCGAATAACGGGATAAAAACTATCTATATGTACCTCAGACTCGCTATTACCATGCCCAAACTTCATTTATTTCTGTCAAGTAGTTTTTTGCTAATGCGCGTTTCAAATATACAGACAGACAGACAGACAGACAAAAATTCTACTAATTGGTTTTTCACTTCTAGTAACGATATATTATCAATATCCAAAAGGTTGCGGAAGAGATCGCTTTAAGCGATAGGCCGCCTTATTGTACGCTATTACTACTTCTATGTTATTTGTTTTATTTGTGTGCAATAAAGGAATACATTATTTGTATTTGTATATTAACGTACCCAATTGATATTTTTCTAAAATTTTTAATGTACAGAAATAACTTTTCTACTCTTTTATTATATATATAGATATAGATTATGTACGTCAGAACTATGTTTGATAGTTTTATCGTGCTTATCACCAAACTTAGAAAATGAAAAATATTTTTAGAAAGCGCTTAAAAATTTAAAAACGCAGCTCTGACGCGTTCTGACCGCTTCGACGGCTTTCAAAAGGCGCGGATTCGAGTCTCACAACGCTCAAATTTTGATGCATTCTAAAAATGTTTTACTTCATAATTAAATAATTAAACCGTGTTAAAATCTAATCATATACAGCAAGCTTAAAATTAAAAAAAAAAGCAAATTCAAATCCACTGGGAAATCCAGTAGTAACGGAAATACAAAGAAATCGGAAGCTTCGCGTTAATGGCTTTGGAGCTGATAAACTGGACAGTGATCGTAGAACTTTTAACGATCGCCCAAATTACTAGCCGTTACTGCGATTTAACAGACGATATGAACATGTATAAATGTTTCATTTATAGGCAAAACATTTTCACATTTTTTATGGTAAGCTGGGGGCATTCGAATAAGTCATTATATCTATATATAAATACGTGAAGCAAAAATTTTGGACCCCTATTTACGAAAATTACGTGGTCGGAGGCGCATGAAATTTGGCACACTTATAGTCCATATAGAGAGAGTGCAGAACGTTAATATTTTCTTTAAATAAAACATAAAAAGGTATATTAAAATAATAAAATAAATGTTAGACACACTACCATTGTTTAACATCCATGTTTATATAAAGTGACACATTAGATAGCTAAAGGCAACGCGTTGTTAACGCTTCAACGGGGACACTAGTATCTATAATACTTTTACTATATATCTCTTTTAGCGGTGAAGAGATAATACATACAAACAATTTTAATAAAATCACGAGTTCAAACGCTACAACATAAAATAAAAAACATAATCGCAATAATAGCAATATGAAAAAGTATTAAACATAGAACATTTAGTAAACGCTCCACGTGAGGCTTCATTTTGCGAATTCTCATCTGGCCGAAGCGCTAACACGCTACTATTTTTTACGTTTTACTGCATTTTTTATAGTATAATATCCATAATGAAACTCGTAACTACGCGCTCCGCAAAGTGCTTGACGCCTCGCGTGTCGAGATGATAAAATTAATTTCAAAACCACACTTTAAATCTATCAACACATATATTAAGTTTTGAAATAAATATTTTAAATATACAACTTGCATTAAAAGCAATACGTTTATGTTGTAATGTATTCATAATATATATTTATCTATTTATTTGTATGATTTATAGTTATATCTATATCTGTAGTAAAAGAGCAGAAAAATCAATTCTGTACATGAAAAATTTTAGAAAAATACCAATAGGGTACGTTAATATGGTATATCGTTAATAGAAGCGAAAAATCCAATCAGTAGAATTTCTATCTGTCTATCTGTCTGTATATTTGAACGCGCATCACGCAAAAACTACTGGTTAGAAATGAATGAATTTTGGCATGGTAATAGCTTAGAGTCTGAAGGTTCATATAGGATAGTTTTTATCCTGTTATTCGATGTAGTTTCTATGCTTTTCATAGAGAATAAAAAACCCAGACAAATTACTTTATATGCCGATAATTACTAGATAGAAATGAATGAGTTTTTGCATGATAATAGCTTAGAACCTAGCGCAACTTATGGGATACTTTTGAATTGATATTCAATGTAGTTTACGTAGGAAAAATAAATAACTGACACCGTCAAATTACGTCAATTACTTGCAAAATTTATTTTTAATTTCACTAAATTATGTAATTATTAGAAATAAAAATGTTAAAAGAAATGAAGAGAACAAGAGATATACATTTATTTCATAAGAATCATATAATCGATATTAGATATTTTTCATCGTCCCATAAAAAATTAAGACATATTAAGTAATATTATAATTGTATTTTTCTTTCAATATTTTCATGAGTATTTAAGTGAAATTGTTACTACGGTGTAATAAAAAAAATATTTAATTTCTTATGCAATGGAATTATTATTTAAATAAAGACTGGCAAGACGATAAAATAAAGTGAGGGTAATAGAAATTTTTATTAGAAGAAAATGTATTCCATATTGTTAAGAAATTCGTTTATAATCAAAAAAATCTAATTGCAAGAAGTCAATACTGTGTTAATTTACAGCTATTAAGAATACTCTTATATTTGTTTATGGGATGGTGTGGGATGTTTGTGGGATAGTGTATTCATACAACATGACAAAAGTAAAGTAATCTTACATTTATTAGTAAAGATAAAATCTATATTAATATATAATACAAGTATTATAGTCTATATAGAGATATGATGAGAGTGCAGAATACTAATATTTATTTTTAAATAACTTTTTAAGTATATTAAATTTACGAAATAAATGTTACACACATTACCATGGCTAGACATCCATATTGATATAAAGTGACATATACATTTTAGGCAACGCGTTGTTAACGCGTCAACGGGGACACTCGTTCATCATAATAAAATATTTTTATATATTTATATATATTTTTTTGTATCATGGTATTACGATCATCTAAAGCATCATCATCTAAAGCTAAAAGGTGTTACCTTTTAGCTGAACTAATTTAGGCTTTGACATTTGTTGTCTGTCAAGTGGTACGAAGTCATAGAATATGCATGGGGGAGGAGATGGCCGCCGCTACAAGATGGCGGACACGCCATTTTGTAGCGGCGGCTATCTTGGATTCACAATAATATTGAATATGAATAATTGCATTGTCACCGGAATCAAAGGCTAAGAAAATCGGGTAACAGAAAGAGGGCTTAAATTTCAACTACAAAATTTGACCCAACAAACAAACGGGATTTTTTACCGTACACTCTCCTTCGTGTGTTCTCCATTCAACGTGACATTGGCGAAGTGATTAGTGCTCAACTGGTACGCTCGAAACGCCATATGATAAGAACCAAACCAAACCAAGAATATGCATGGCTAAAATATAATTGCAATAATTACTATTGTTATCTCTTATTTTTGATATTGCATAACGCGCATGTTACACTTAATATTCTAATTTACACTTGATAGATCGTTTAGATCGTTTTAACGCTTGTGGCGATGATAGATCGTTTTTTATGTATATGATAGATCGTTCTATACGCTTGCGGTATTGTTGACACTTATCACTAATCCACTCAACTACTAATTTTCATCGACCGCACTAACCGATATCAATTGGTCCTTTAAATAATGTTATATTGCTACAGGTTAATGGATTTCTTCTTATCTAATGTAAGTTATAAGCTAATTGACACCTGTCGTGACGCAGAGACACAAGCGTGTGACTGTAAATGTGACATGTTGTGGGTTCGATTCCCACTCCAGGAAATGTAAAAGTATATTCATTTCCCGGGTTTGGTAACAAGGCAAAGCGCGGCGTTGATTTCCGCCACTCAGCACGCAATGCCTCAATTCGGCGGATTGTGGGGAACGGAGGTTAGGACATAAGCTTAGCAGTTACCTAATAATATGTTTCAAACGCTCTCGCCATGCGCCAATAATCAATCTAAAATGAGGCAAACAGTAAAGGAACCAACTATCCAAGCAATAGCACTTAAGATGAAGCAATTATTAGTTGAGGCTAGTTTTATTAAGAAACTTTTTAGGATTGTTCCGAACACTAATTAGGGAAGTTACGGACGCGGTAGAATCGATCTTATGCCAATTACTTCGCGGAAATCAAAATACACTGTTCCACTGTACGAACTTATTTTAACATTTACTGCAGTACTTGAAAACGTGAGTAAAGGTTTTAAAGTTAAAATGTTTTTAAAGATAGTAAATAATATATAAATCCGATAATAGTACATTTACTGTTTTAGATAAATTACATACTAAAAACCATTAAATATAGATAGACTACAATAATAAATACAATAATAAAATTGTATACATGGAAATAATATAAAAGAGCATATAGACCCTAAACTGCATCATTTTGCAATAATGCATTAATTTATTTGCTATAAATAATCGTATTAACTGTGGACGGAGTAACAGAGACTGAGCTAGTATAAAAATATATAACATGAGTAGGCCTAAGCTGGCGCAATTGCGACGGTTACACAAAGGTACTACGAATGTGATCCGATACTCTACAGACATTGTCCCAGCTTAAATAAAAGTTAAAAAATGAATTTGCTTTTAATCTTAATTTTAATAAATAAATTAATTTCATTTTAATAAAGTTTAATCTTAATAAAGAGAGCTTTGAGTTAAAAGATTTTTGTTTTTTAACTTCACGCTGTATCCCGGATATAGCAGGGTAGGCAGAGGGAACTTAAGAAGCTAGTGTTAAGACACTCCGTACGTCTTACAACAATTCCGTTCCCCACTTTCCGCCGACTCGAGGCAAAAGTTACTAAACTAATAAATTAATAGACTATGTCACGTCCCAAGCTAGATATATTTAATGGAAATTATAATTATAAGCTACTGAAGGAAACATTTACAAATAAAATAGAAAACGTACAGGTACATTAAAATTAAAAAAAATCCAAAACAAATATATTTTAGAATAACTTCTTTTAGAATCTTCATGCTTTATGCCTCTTGAAGGTAGTATCACCATAAAATAGAAACCATCAAAGCAACTTCATAAGTGCAAAGTGGACGTATATTTCTCAATATAACATTTTTATGTACAGCCAACAACAAGCGGTAGCTTGTTTTCCGCAGCAATTCAAATTCAAGTCAGAGAAAAATTAGTGCCTAATTAGATGCTCCTTTTTCCACGTTCCGCCCTTAATAGAGATATCTGTTTTGAGTCGCGAAAGTGAACGTCGTGCATTGTCTTCGGACTACTAGAGTGGGGAAATTAAAGTAATTGAAATATAATCGTTTCCCCAAATCGATAAAAAACCAACAAAAATTGCGGAATGACAATTTATGTTTGTAGAGGCATTTCTAATCCTTACTAATATTATAAATGCGAAAGTAACTCTGTCTGTCTGTCTGCTCACGCCTAAACCACTGAACCGATTTTGATGAAATTCGGTATGAAGATAGAACTAAACTTGGGAAAGGACATAGGATACTTTTTATCGCGAAAAAAATGATAGAGAGGGTTGAAATAGGGGATGAAAGTTTGTATGAAAGTTCCTTATTGTCAAACATAAAATCATGTAAGATTGTTTAACTGTTTACAACTTCACCACATAAACCACTTAACCAATTTTGACAAATAGTCTAGACCTTGGGAAAGACTATAGGATACTCCTTATCATATCGCGCGATATAACCGAATTTTACGCGGGCGAAGCCGCGGGCAGAAAGCTAGTATTATATACATTGCTCTGTATTTGTTTTCATTATTATATTTTACAAATTCATACGTTTATTCTCATAAATGCATAACAATTGATTTAGATAATTTGTTATATATTATTTGAGAATATTTTATAACTTTCCCATTTAAGTAATTTTATGGGTAACCGTTAGTCACACATACCTATTACCGTGTCCTATTTAAACGAAGGTCGGGTCACATTAAGTCGAGGCCCAGCTTGTATACGTTTAATTGAAACGTAGACGTTTCTCTGATCCCTCTTCAGATTTAGTATTAATTTGTAGTTTGCATTTTGCTTATAATTTTAAACGCACATTCCTTTGATGAGATTAATATATTTTAATTGCATTCCATAGTAATTTATATAAAGGTATATATATTTTTTTTTAACTTCACGCGGTATCCCGCATATAGCAGGGTAGGCAGAGAGAACCAGAGAACCTAGTGTTAAGACACTCCATTCTCTTTCAACAATTCCGTTCCCCACTTTCCGCCGAATTGAGGCATTGCGTGTTGAGTGGCGGAACTCAACGCCGCGCTTTGTCTTGTTACCAAGCCCAAGAAATGATATTATATGATTAGGTATATTTTATTAAAAGTAATATTCTCAATAGACGTTAAATAATTCAATTAGTTTGAATATTGAGCACTCGACCAAAACCAACAACGCTTACAATACTAATGCGTAAAAACATTATGTTCAATAACGTTATTCCAATGAATTTAAATTAGTACATGCCTATGCTCGTAGCGACATACATATGTATGTTGTAGCGTTTTATATTAGTTAAATAATATTCATTAGTATGGAAAAATATCAAACTGTCATATAAATTAAATTTATAACAGATAACATAAATTTAATTCAACCATTAAAGGCTTATAATAATTTATAATTATATTATGTTTGTAGTAAAATATTTACTACGTATGTCTGTATAGATAATACTTTGTTTTACGTTCGAGTCTTCACTACGCGAAATAGATTTGGTGAAAGTATGTATTTACCCGTTAGAAATATATATGATTAATTATTCTAATACTGAAAATCTTATTTATATCTAAGTTCATAGTTAAAAAATAGACATACGGTATAAAATTTGATAAGAAATAAAATACCTACCATTAAATTTAATGTTTTTACTTCACTGTATGCAAGGATAACAAAATTTGATAAAAGATATAAATATTTAAATAAATAAACATATGATACAAAATTCAATTTTAAACTATTTTTTATTTTCAATCCATGATTATCACTGTCGTTACGCAGTTGAGTATCGACTGTACATACGACGGTTACAAATAATATTCTCACTCGAAGAAATTATTTTATTTGAAATATCTTCGAAAGATTTTGAAATCATTTTCTTGACAATAACGAGATGAAATCGATATCTACTAAAATATAAAATAAATAAAGACCATCGTGATGCAGTAGGACAGCGTCTGCATGTAAACGCTATTGGTTATGGGTTCGATTCCCGCTCAGTGATGTCACCGTTGATAACGTTGGTAACGGGGAAATTAAAATAATTTAAATATAAAACCATGTGATCATATTTAAATTATTATAATATCGCTGCTCTGGCAAGACAACACACGGCATTGAGTTTGAGAAAAAGAGGAGAATGGAGAGTCTTGACACTAGGTTCTCTCTGTTTACTCTATGCAGGATACTGTGTGAAGCTATAAAAGATACGACAAAAATATGAGGATCAAAAAAAATAATTTCAAAAATATTCAACTTATTATAATATTATCATATAATAGTTCATTATTTGTTAAATATGTATATTTAGTATATTTTGTTTAAAGCGGCGAATACATAATATATTTGTGGGTGAAAGCTCTTGCCCAGCAATTAGCACCACATCATTCAATGTCCGACCGTCTTGAGTGCTACCCAAGGCGTGAAGGTGTTTATTATTTACATGGCGGCCTACGAAATATGTCACCACTTGTATAAATGACTAACGTATACCTATTTATAGTTCAAGTAAGAGTTATTTGTTTCGTCAGTGTCTTGGTAACTGGGAGTATTAATAAGTGCATGAAGAAAACCCTAACTTTTATGTATTAACTATTAAATATAAAAAATGTAAAAGTTTAGTATTTTCATTTCCTGGGTTTGGACAAGGCAAAGCGCGGTGTTGAGTTCCGCCACGCAATCCCGCATTTTGGCGGAAAGTGGGAAACGGAGTGCTTAACCCTAGATTTTTAGGTTCCCTTTGCCTACCCTGCTAAATGCAGGGTATAGCGTGAAGCTAAACAAACAAATAAAAAAATTAAGTAAAAGTACTAATTTAAACTAGATATTAGAATAACTTTCTATCTATATAGATCGATTGGTACATCTTTAAAAATAGGTAAATATAAATTAAAATAATCTAGAATATAGTGACTACTGCATCAACTTTGATATGTATGATATTTCTTGATTAATACGACCTACTTTTTCTTAACGCGTACAAAGTCACGGATTTTTCTGGTTTTTCATAATAAGGTAGTTTTCAATAGAAACTAGGCCATTTTCATAAAGAAAAAGAGTAGAGCAAATATCTTAAATTAGGCTAATTAGATGAAATGGAATAATCGAATCTAGTCAAAAGAAGATGAAGTGCCTAATTAGAGCTTTAAATTCAAGAATTGAAATCTATTCTACTATTCAGTAAATATTCCTTGGTAAACTTAGCGAGCGTTTTAGTAAAAAACACAATCTAGATCATAAATATATTTAAAAGATAGAAAACAACAATATATCACCAAGAACTCATTAATTATTTAGACGAAAGCGGGAAAATTATAAATAATCTAAGCGGTTAGTACTAACAGTGAGAAATACATACAAAAGTTTTCTCTTTTGTGAAGCTAAAGTAATTTAACTTGATAAAAGTGCTATTTGCTAAACTAGCATGTATACCGTGCCGTGTGCTACTAATAAAATATTCATTTGTTCGCATTATGAACTTTTAGTTCAGATATCATTTACGCTATTTTACAAATTAGAGAAGTTTTAAATGGTTTATTTAGGATTAAACCTGGAAATAATAGAAACCATGATTAAAACTTTTGGTGTCAAAAATACAATACTATAATTTGTAATAGTGGATTTTATAACTTAAGAAACTTCTTTACGCGTGTAAGGTTGGGATCCTAATTTGTTTTAAAGTGCTGTTTAATAATAATAGCAGATAGATAAGAGTAGCTTACTACTAGAAAAACCTCTAGTTAAAAGTTCGACTAAGAAAAGTTAGTTTTTAACGAGCAGAATTAAATTGTTCTCAGAAATAGCTAATGTAAAGATAAAGTTAAAAAAGTACTTTAAACTTGCGAAAGTATACATGTAAGTATACTAATACGTACATATTTTACGTGGGTACAGAACCAAAAAAATATTCTGGAATGTTGTCATTTAAACTGCCTTATTACCTAACACCAACAACTAGAACTTATAGTTATTACGCTATTATCAGTATAATATATTTTAGAACAAACTAATATTCAAGTAGCAGCTGTAGAATACAGACATTTTAGGGTAATTCAAAATGAAAAATTACCATATCTTAAAAAAAATTTGCAGAAAGATATTCTTAGTGGGTTCAGGAAATTTCTGGTACGAAGACCGTGAAATAGGAAACGATGCCGTTGTTCTTTACAAAATATTAAATTATATTTTATTTCTGGTCTACGCTTTAATGACTTTATTGGAAATAATGGCTGCTCTAATTGGTGATTTTCCTGAAGACGAGAAAAGCGATTCAGTGACGTTCGCAGTCAGCCATACCATTGTAATGATAAAAATATTCTCTGTAATATCAAATAAAAATTTAGTGAAAAAATTGATTCAGGATCTCATAAGCGTTTGTGAAATACACGAAGAGGAATCTTTGATGAAGGAAAAATACAAAATTATGAAGATCAATGTTATCGCTTATTTTGTTACCGTTTATGGTTCAGCAGCGTGTTTTGTATTTGAGGGCCTAAGAAAAATGTTTGAAGGTATCATATACTATTTGTAATTTTCCTAAACGAGTACAGAATTGCATTATAAACACGATTCCCACTCGAGAAGGATTATATTTAAATTATATCCATGTGTCCGCTCTGGTAAGATGGTGGAAGTGCGGCGTTGAGTTACACCATTCAACTAACAACGTTTTGAATCTGGGCTAGGAGAAAGTAAAAATCTGGGTGTCTGAATACTAGATTCTCTCGGCCTATCTTGCTATGCGGGAAAGATCAAGATGCTGCTAAAATTATATATATAAACTATTTCTGTTCATGGCCAGTTAACCTGGAAAATATTAATAAGATAAAATAACATAACATAACTTATTTTTACAGGGTCTCATTTCGTTACCGTTGTTACGTATTATCCATCTTTCGTAGATAATTCAGTACTGGCAACTATTACTCGAATATTTATGACAATTGTTCTGTTTATGATGATGTTGACTATGATAATAAGCGTAGATTGCTTCGTTGTAGTCATTCTTATTATGTATAAGTACAAATTTATAACACTTAGAAACTATTTTGAAAAACTGAGACTAGAATTTGAAAGTTTTGAAGGTCGAAAAAATTATTCTGAAGAGAAATTGTGTAAAGGCCTTATCGATGGCATTATTATGCACGAAAAACTTTTAAGGTAAAATCGCAGTCCTTTGCTATTTTTTGTGCTTCTTTTTTTAAATTGTATATCAATCAGAAACAAAGTGTAGGTTTTCATTCTTTATATTTATATTAATAGACTTTCAAAAGAAATTGATAAGGCGTTTGGAACAGTAATGGCTTTACAATTATGCCAAAGTTCTGGATCAGCTGTATCTCTTTTACTCCAAATAGCCGTAAGTAAATTTAATGTAATATTTTTAACATCACAAATAATGATCTGTTTCATAGATGATAATATTACTTTAATATATTTAGCTTTCAGACCAGCTCACACCTGTAGCTGCCATGAAAATATTATTCTTCGTTATTGCTTTGTTTTTCTTACTCGGATTGTTTCTTTGCAACGCAGGAGAAATAACCTATCAGGTAAAAAAACATGTGCCCATAAATAAACTTTGATACTGTTGTTGTTTGTTAAGACTAGTATTTTTGTTTATATAAAATAGAATTTCCAGATGATGGTGTTCTTAAGTATAAATAATTAAAAAATATTAAGCCATACTGCTTTTGTTTCGTGTAATACATTACATTGTTATTGAAAGCTCAGCATTATCAAGCGTAACTGAATATGAGAATGTTACAATTTTGTTATTGATCGTATTTGCTCTTACATTTCACACTTATTGCATTTATAATATTTGATAAATGAAGTTTTATGATTGGATGACAGGCATCCTTGCTTTCGGATTCAATTTTCTACTGCGGCTGGCACTTATGTCCATCTCAATTTCCACAACGACGTAATCTCGGACGGCTCGTGCTTCAAGCCTGCGCTCAGGCTCAGCGGCCACTCATCATGAAGGCTTTTAAAATGCTCGAGCTCACTTACGGGACATTTCTTTTGGTATGATTACTATTAAAATAAATTTAACCCTCATGATAGTATTCTGCATTTCTTCTTTACATAAATCAAAAGAAAGAGTGCCAAATTTCATGGTCCTCAGTCCACGTAATTTTCGTAAAAAGAAGTTTTTTCGTAAAAAGAAATTTTGTTTTACGTATTTATTTATAGATCTTACACCATTATTTTTTTTCACAGGTGATCAGAGGAACTTACTCAGTTTTTGCTTTATTTTATGCACAAAATCAATAATTCAAATTCAGTTTCGAAGTAACGTTCGCGCTTATATATTTGAAGTCAACATCGCACAACATATTCAAGTGGGGTGGATATTTACAGCTATGTCAATATGCACAATGACGCAACCTCAAGCTTTGCATTAACGCTTATTTAGTTTCTGCGATAAAGAAATGTACTATAATTAACAAATATATTAGACATCATGCTGATAAAAATAATTTATAGTTTTAAATCTGCCGTTCGACACTTATTATTGCTAACGGAATGTACATTCGTATACCAAGGCTAGTCTTTTAAAACCATTTTTACATAAGATATGCCAATATTACTGTGGATTTTTATTTATCAATAAAGTATTTGAGTACGTAAGCATGTAACACAGGTCACGCACAAACGTATATAAAGTGAGATCGCCGATCCCGATAACTCACAACAGCTTATCAAGTTAGGATTTCTGTACCACATGCAAATACTGAATATTTCAATATTACGCATTGCGTGTTAGCAATAGGCTGCTTCATGAATAAATGATTTTCTAACCTAAGAGGTATGATATACGCCAAGAGAATGATTTCATTTCACGTTATGTTTAGATACAGAACCCAAAGATGCTTTTTAGATAAAAGCGTAGCAATGTAAAATTATTTTCCTACTCGAGGAATATTTGCCCACATATTTAATGAGAATAAAGAGGAGAATAATAAACAGCTAACATTTTATTTTAATAAAAGCTTTAACCGTGACGTGATTACTGAAGAACATTTTATGTTTAATGCCATGATGAAATAGTTTTCATACTTATCGATAAAAATAAATTTACCACATACCGTATATATTATAAATAGACATCTTTAAAAAATATTTAAATTGCTTTTTCATGATAAGTTATATAGTTTATATCTACCTATCTATAAATGAAAAAATAATGTTGCACCGAGATTTTTAATAACATGTATGATTATATCTTAGTTTCATTGAATTAAAATAACAACAACTTTAATTTAAAAAATGTAATATCTATTGTTTTGCTGTACTGTAACTATGCAAAGGAAGTGAATACGATTTTTTGAAAGGTCGGCATGGTCCTCATTTATCTACTAAGATTATATCATCTTAAAGACTATAATAATAATAATCATTATTTTTTTTAAGAACACTACAAGATTTTAATTAAAAATTTTAACATCTCATTTTTCCCACGTACGGATTGAAAAAATTCGTTGCTTGACTTTTTTCAAAAATGTTTTTTTACCATTTTGTTAAATGAGTCTAAAGAAAATGATTGTACATACAACCACTTAAACTTATTAAAACATGTAAAAAATTTGTAATCACACTTCTTAAGTTCCAGAGTGCTTCGAAAATAGCTAACTTTCGGCAAGCATAACGAAATTTAAGTTTTCTTTAGCCAGGAACACAGTTCAAAACTAAAACTTAACTGGCAGTCTAGTGCAGGTAGCGGTAATTGCTCCAGTAAATACAGTGCAGAGTGGTGTATACAACTAGAGTTATGATTAAACTTCCGCTTGCTGACATATGGGTAAAGCAATGGGTGCCACATGTTGTGTACGCTCGACCGCTCCGATGTAACGCATCGAGTATGTTTGTCATTTGCAAATACACTGAAATTATTAAAAAGAATGTAAAAGAGAATAAAATTTTTGTCCATTTTCTTAATAAAACACCAAATTTTTTTTTTAGTAGAGAAATAAAAATTTGTATGGACTTACAATTTGCTATACAATAAAGTTAATATCTAATAAAACTGTAAAAATATATAATAATGGTACGTAATTTAATAACATAAGTCCAAATATCAATACATTTTTAATATATTTTTAATCTATATAAATTTTTAATATGTGGATACAAAATTTTTCGAGACAAACAATATTTCGTGACAACACAATATAACCAGCGAAGTAAATTTGTAGATTCGAAAAGAAACCCAATGTCGTGAATAAGTTAGAAGAAAAATGTGGTTTGAACAAATTTTTTGAGGCACCATTTCACCTGAAACTTTTTCTTTTAGAGAGGTTTTATCTTAAAAGCAAAAGCGGTAACCTTTTTCAGAACGTCTGACATAAGTTTAACAAAGTACGGAAAAAGTCGTCGTTCCAATCTTATGAACTGGCACTGTAGTATTTTAGTGGAAATAATGTTTATGTTTCCGAGAATATATTGTTTCAATATATAGCAAGCTCGAGCATAAAAACAAAATATGACAAAATAAGGAAAACTACTATTGTATCTTCTTTGTAATAAAGATTGTATAGAATGCTAACCAATTTTTTTAATAACATGCAATGTAATAATTTTCACTTTATTACTAAAATATTAAGCACTATTGTATTAATAAAAAGAAATAAACAGAATCATTCAATTATTATAATACAGTTACATGCAGCGGTTCTGCAAAGCTTTAATTAGGCATATCATTTAGTGTTTGCGGGTACGAGGGCGAGTACGATGCAGCAACCGGTGCTCCACTGTTTTTAGGTTAAGAGTAATTTAAACATACTTTATGTGAATGTGATAATTACATCGCCATGCGAATATAATAAGTACTTCATTCAGAGCGTAATAGAGACAAGTAGGTAGAAATTTAACAGTGTTTATTCTTACAATTCAAAAAGCTTTTACACAAAGCTATGTTACAATAATTTTGTTTATTATTTCCCATAATATAACTTTTTTATAACGTAACAGATGGTTCAGGAAAATTAATCGACTTTTCCATCCTGAAACAATCTAAAAAAGTGTCCTTTAAAAGGTTCGACAATCAAACAAGCTGTTGAATATTACAAGTCATAACCATTTCCGGATAGTGACGTTTCTAAATATAGATGTATAGTATTTTAGCAGTCCTATAAAAAATATTCGTATTTAGTGTTTTATGCATACTGTTCACATATGAGGGCTTGCGCGGATTGCGAATCTCTTGTGCCGTGAATAAAAACTTTCCGAGTCGTAAAAGTATATGAGTTCGTCCCAATACTGCGCCGATGACTTCCAATCTCTCTGTAGCGTGTCCCGACCCAACCCTGAAGATTACTTTTTCTCCCTCATCCACTAAATTGAATTAAAATGAGAAGCAAAAGGATAAAGGAAAGGGTGTGCAAGTCAATTTTCGCGATTAACATGCTGTTTTATGTGGATCGCTTGAATAGGTATTTAAACTAGCTATAGATGCGATAATATTTTGTACTTTGAGCATAACTTACGCTTCTTATTAGGGAAATTTTATTATGAAATTAAAATACTTATTGTCTTTTATTCCATTTTTTTAGTATTATTTTATTATATATACATACTACCTATGTCGGCAATAACTAATAATTGCTTCATCTTCATAATGAATTAGTAGAAGAATTTTTTTATGACGTTTTTATCAAACTTGTCAAATTTATATTAAAAGTTTCTTTAAATAGAATTGTGACTGACCATTCAGGTAGTTCTTTGCCTTTCGAGCTTGCTAACTGGTATTTGAGCTTTCTGAATAGTAATTTATTCGTAACGACTGTCAATTTGCGACCTATTTAAATTATCGAGGAGTGTAATATGTATAATCGCAACAATTGTAAATCGATCTCATAATCCAAGGTATCATAGTCAAAAGGTTTAGCTAAAGAAACCTGAATTGTTTTGAATAAAAAATAAAATAAAAGAGGTGTAAGATAAATCAAGATGTTTTTGTCTCAAATTTTGAAACCCAAGCTACAAAGCGTCGCAACCACATTTTACGACATTATAAGGCCGCGAGATAGCGAGGGTTGGCGTTGCTCAACTTGATATTATCCCCTATCCGCCCGCCGAACAATATATTATACAAAGATATGCAACGCTATTTAGTTTACAACACTATCTATGAAATTAAAAGGGTGTATGATTATGTAAGTAACATTCTTATAATTGTGTAAGATAAGAAACATTTGAATATAAAAATTATTTTTATTTACCAAAGTATTTACTGTCGTTATAACAAAAATCTGGTATCATATAGATACCAATGTAAATATTTTTATATATGTGTCTTCCGGAGCATATGTTACATAGCAAATTTAATATTGGTATTTGTTATTAAATGCAATATCACACTTTTTCAAACCATATCAAATTTACACCATAACACCTATTTCCAATACTGAAATTTAAATAATTTTTCACATTGTACTCAGCTTAAAAAATACTTTTTACTTATATTTTTTACAAAAGAATTTTGTATAAGCCAAAAAGATTTCAAGAAGTTTTTAATATGAAATATAAATTATTTAAATCGTACGTACAACAATATACTTTCACCCACCTTAGCGTGTGGCTCGTTAGACAACTGCCATTAATTAAAATGCTAAATGTATGCATTTTAATACGTTCTTCAAAGTAGTCTAGACGATATACTACTTCATTAAAGCACATTTGATCTCCCCTTCATACTTCCTGAGGGTGAGCTTCTCTATTACGCGGTTTTTTCTTTGACTGATAAACGTTAAAAATCGCTAACTATACCTGACTTTCCGACATAATTGAGAATTATAAGATATTTTTTTTATTATATTTCATATCTACCTACATACGTTTTATGGATTCTTCGCATTTTGACATCACTCTTACTATTATTAAATAATAATCTATTGCCATAAATTAGTAGGCTAAACTGTAATAAATAAACGTCAATCATCATCGTCATCAAGCAAGTCATAGGCCCCTATAACTCATAATTGTATATATTTTAATCTAAAATTAATTATATAAAAAGATAAAAAGAAAAAGAAGTAAGAAAAAAAGATGAAAGTATTTAATAATGTTAATATATAATTCTATAGAATATTTATAAATAAACAAAAAATGTGTTTATGCAAATTATTCTAAACCAAAAAAACAATAAAGCTGCAAGATTTACGTAGCTCATAGATGAACGAGGTTGGAGTAACATTTGGGGATTTATTTGTTTGCGTCGGCGAACTACGAGATTCTCTTAAAATAGCAAGATTCCGTATTTTACATCTCATTTGCCCACAAATAGCCTTGGGTGCTTGTTTTTATTGTTGCAGACAAACTAAGTAATTTCACTTCGAAGTACAAGTGCTATTTTAACAGAGACTAGATGGAGCTATCCACTTAAGTAACAAAGAAGTTAAATTTAAATGTGTAAATCGTTTATGTTTTATGTTACCACACTTCTTAGCGGTATAAGATTCATGATACTATTTTGTATATAAATTTAATACATGAATAATTATTTAATAAATAAAAATTAATGTTATTGTTTTAACTTCTTCATCATATATATTTAAGTTTAACGGAAATAATGTCTAGTCCATCTTACTTGCTCTTATTTGCCATATGAAGTTCGTCATGTGAACCATTTGTAATTGCTTGATTAAATCAACTGTCAGATTTATACAGTGTCGGCTGCTCTACGAGTATTCGACCATACACTGTACCAGTCAATCATAACATTGAATAGTCATCATACATCTGTATACAAAATACCTTCTCAGATAAGAAAGTAAATTGAATATAATATAAACAAAAATAAACTTGCTTTTACTTTAGTAATCATTACCTATTACATATATTATTACCTAGCCTACCATATAATTATTATACCTAGAATGTACACTGGTGAATAAGTAACTACTTATTCACCATAATATGCAAATACATAAAAAATTTTATAAATCACTTAAGTACGACAATATTTAAACGTGTAAGTAAATGAAGAACGATTACTTTTGATTACGGTTGTCAAACGCCTAAGTATAGGTTATGTAAGTATACATTATAGGTGTTAATTTTACCTCAGAATTTTCATTATTAACATATGTTACTTTACGGCATTATTTATTACACCAAAAGCGATATTACATAAGCTAAGACTGAGCTATGATTATTAAACTTCATACAAAACAATGACCGCTCAAGCGTCGTCCAACCCTATGCTGAACGACGACGCAGTTATCATAAAAATTAGAGAGCCGCGTACAGGTTATTTGAAATTAATAAAAGTCACAGCGACTAAAAACAAAAGCTCATTAATAATACAGCTCAAATTGAATGAATAAAAATCAGTCATAGCCAATAGAAAAGACAGTAAAAAGACGTTTAGTTTTGTAGATTGAGCTAGTGAATTATCTCTGTTCACATGTCTGACCATAAGTAGTACTGGTTAATGCTTGTGAACCGGGAAATATGTAATTTTTCGACTAACAAACCATTGATGTTTTTGACGCGAGACAAAGCTTAATAAGTTTAAGTGCCGTTATAGACTATTGGCAATGAAAAAGGCGAGAATTCCTAAGTTAATGTGTGGAAAATTATTCATCTTATTTATAACCTAATACTTCTGCTTCGCTTTCTAACTAAATAAACTAGTTCATCATCGTCCTAAGGTGAGTAACAAATATTTTACTTAGGTAAGTATGTATTTCGTATATTATTGAGAACTGTATAAAATTAACCGTTTGTAAGTCGCAAAACTCCATCCTTGCTAACATTGAATATTTTTTGTTCCACCACCTACACAGAAAATACAGAACAGAGATAAAAATAAAAAATATATGAGTAAAGTTTTACAAGCAACTACGTGGTCGCTGTTAGTATATTATTATGGTATGTACAAGCAATAACTTCGCAGTAGGTTACAGCGAGCCATTTCCGCGGACAATCGTAATACCAGCACTCACTTCCCGCTCAGTATTAGTAGCTCGGGGTGGGCGTTTGTTTGATACGGTCGCTGCTGACAAGGAGCGTTGACTTGTATGTTACTTGCACGCGAATGTGTTTTTGTCTATTAACATTCTACAGGATTTCAGGCTTTAAAACTAACACTTTGAACGCTTTTTATAAATATAATAAGACATCAAGAAATAATCTGTTATAACATTTTTACATTACAAACTATAAACATATAATGTAGGTAGAAGACGACTCTAAAATACTTTATTTTTTATTATTTTTAAAGCTAGCATCATCGCAAGTATGTAAATTTACAGCCGTTGCGGAATAAAAAACAAATAAGCTAACCATAAATATTCATTCAGTTTATACAAGAAAATACTTTTTAATTTTTTATTTTCAATAGAACTTTATCAATAGCAACAAAAATAGCAATAAGACCTTTATTCCTAAATAAAAAAGAGCTTACCACGACGTAATGATAAAAGTTAGTATTATCGAGGTCGTTTTTCTTAATGATGCTGATAAATGAAGAAGAATATGATTGGACGGGATGATGAGGCATCGGGCGGAGACGAATGGCGTGCATTATTCGTGTTACAGATAAGGAGGTCGCTTTCGACGTTTACATCAGATCGTATTAGAAGATAAATAAGGGAAGACCTCTGGGAACTTTGCCATCGAATGAGTGGCGTTCAAACTTTAATATTATATTTATTAACGAGTCCATACAACTTATGTACATTTGAATGTAATCCTTAGTAATATTATAAATTCGAAAGTAACTCTGTCTGTCTGTCTGTCTGTCTGTTACGCTTTCACGCCTAAACCACTGAACCGATTTTGATGAAATTCGGTATGAAGATAGAACTAAACTTGGGAAAGGACATAGAATACTTTTTATCGCGAAAAAAATGATAGAGGGGGTTGAAATAGGGGATGAAAGTTTGTATGGAAGTTCCTTATTGTCAAACATAAAATCATGTAAGATTGTTTAACTGCTTATAACTTTGACATATAAATCACTTAACCAATTTTGACAAATACTCTAGACCTTGGGAAAGACTATAGGATACTCCTTATCATATCGCGCGATATAACCGAATTTCACGCGGGTGAAGCCGCGGGCGGAAAGCTAGTAGAATAATAAATCTTCTATTTTGTAAGCACAATAAGTAAGATAAATCTATATAGTAATAATAATAGTGGATTTTCAGAACAGACTAATAGTTATCTATTAATCATTATGTTTAATGGATTCAGGATTAATGTAATAACCGTAATTTTTGGACGATGGAAAATAGTAATATGAATTTAAGATTCTTTTATTTTTTTAGTCTAACTGTTTTCAAGTTTTTGGAATTATTTTAATGAGAATTTTCTTTGTGTAGCTTTCAAGGCAGAACAGAATATAGTGCGTAATAGAGAAGATGCAAAAATATATTTTACAAACAATAAATAATTATTATGATTTTTATGTGTGTCACCGCAAACTTTTTACTAGGTGAACGAATTTTACTATTTTTTTTTATATGATAACTAGTGCTTTTTATGTAGTACCATTTAAATCACTTAAAATGTAATTTTTGATATATGTTTTGAGTTATTCGTAAAAATTGTTCTCTTTAGTGCATTTTATTTACCGCCGGTTTTCCTTTTTGTTATTTTTTTTTTGCATTTACTTGAAACGTTTTTTAAACATCAATCACCGTCAATGACGTTATGAGCATTTGAACATGTCAGTTCAGTTTTTTTAATTATGGCGCTTCAAACGTGCCAGTTGAACACACTTCAAATCACTTCGCCAATGTCATGTTGTTTGGAGAACAACCGAAGAAGGATTGATCGGTAAAAAAGAGATAGTTACAGTATGAGAAATTGCATATGGAGAACGCACGCAGGAGGAGGACATGAGTATGACACACCGTGTCAACGCTATTCGGTTGCCAATGTGACAGTCACAAGCAAGTGTGATATTATTTGAACTATTGGCCTGTTTTCACGCGTTTATGGCAATTGTCACTTTGAATTTTTTTACTACTTATCAAATATTTTACATGAAATCTTGTAATGTGAATACAAAACCAAAAATCTACATCTTTCCTACTAACTGTACGGTACCAGCATATACACCTGATGTAGAACCATAATAGACAAGCTGTTAAAGTATATCTAAGTACTTATATATAAAAGTAAATGCCGTCTTAGCAAAAGTTGTTTAGCATTTTCGGCATTTTCTATTGACATATAAAAATTACAGAAGAAAATTGTTCAGCCCGATGATATTTATTGACATATAATTAAGAATCTAGAACATCTTTCGAAGAACAATAGTTCAGCTACAATCTAACCGAGAACTAAACTTTAAAAAGTAAGTATATTACAGTAAATTGAGTATTAGCAAATTTATTTACCACGACAAACATTTTTATAGACGAAAAAAAAACTTATTTTAATATTTACCCTTACCACAATTAAAGTATCCATTTGAATTTCGTCTACTAGTGCCTAACTACTGTGTTTATACTTCAATTAATTATTTCCTCAGTCCAACCCATAAAAAAGGGAAAGATGTTTAAAGAAAATAATGTTTTAAACTAAAGACTGTGGGTACAATTTATATTTTTGTAAGATAAGAAATAATTACGTAATTATTTAATTGAGAATGCATTCATAATTCAATTCGGCGATTTTTGTAAATTATATCCATAACATAAAGTGCAGTAAATACTGCGCGCTTGGTAATACCACCCGTCTTAACATCAGGTAAGACGGGTGACCCAACCACACGTTTCTAAAATGGATGAAATCTGCAAAACGAACTATTTTAGTTCTCAGTTTTCTCTGTTAAAATGCGAGATAAAAAACATCGTCGGCCATGATTGTTCCTTTTTTACTTCAGTTAATATCAGACCAATAAATTGATGGTAAATATGTATTTATACAATCGTTCGTTACATTATTAATCTAACGTTTTATTTAATCACTTTGAACCGACATTTGACAGATAAGGATTTTTAAAAGTATTTTTTCTTCTTAAGTACGCTATAAATATAGAAGATACTCTAAGTGTAACGAATTGCAATGAAGTTCTCAAGTATAAGAAGATAGCCGTCGGTATGATGACGGTCATTAGGAAAATTTGGCGAATTTGCGGTCTTACCCCGTTGCTCGACGTGAGTGGAAACTTGAAGCAGATCGTGAGCGGCATAGACCGCGCGCGACATTCATACTCGCAAAAAAATATCATACCTAAGTTCCAACCCTACAGAAATAAGAATAATACCGCAAATATATAGCGGTATTTTTGTGACATTCTAAAGAATTCTAAATAGAAATAAAAAAAACCAATACACATAAATATATATATTAATTGATCATACTTATAAGAGACATATAAAATAGTCATAATATATCATTACTTACAGTATAACAGCTTACACTGATAAATATGTTTTAAATTTTATCCTGTTGTTGCTTTGTCCTCCCTAGCATGATGTTTATAGATAAGGTCATAAATAAAAAATATAGCAGTACCATTTTTATTTTGTAATAACTTGAAGAGATCGCATCCCGTTTCGTGTCAGCACGTCTTGAACAATGATACAGCACTTCGTCTTGGCGGGGCTGAGTAATCGCTTGGTCATTTAATTTAACATTCACAAGACGACAGCTAGCTCAACTTAATTAGAATTGCATATCCGAAGAATAGTTTTAGTAAAAAAAAAGTAATACTTCATCTCATTTAACTGTCTTTCAAAACGTTTAATCTTATATTAATACTGAATCTCAAACCTCTTCCGACTTTAGCAAGTATGACGTATCTCGCTTAAAATATCAATAGTTTAACTTCACTCCGAGGTCGCACAGTTTCAATTAGCTATGCACTTTATGTCATGAACGCGTTAGCTGGATTTATTCAATTAACCAAAGTTCACGACGAGACGTGCTATGAAACGTCGAGTCGCATTTGAATTATTACTTATTTCCGCTTAATATTGTAGTCGTGCTTTATAGTACAGTACCTATTTCATAATTTTGATAGTAATTTTACTACAACTTATATTTATTGTATAATATTTTTTTTGTAAAATTATAACTTTCTTTCACTTTTTATACTAGCAGAACAGCATATGCATCTGCCAATACAATTTTCAGAAATCCCAAAGCGCACTTAAACTTTTCTAATTTCGTACAACATTCCTCAAGCTGACCCCGACCCGTTTGCCACGACTTGAACAAGAAATATTCAAAATGTTTTGAAAGTGTCATTACTATTGGCAATAGAAAAAAGACCTCTATCAGTCGAAACACTATGACAGCTGCGTCCTCTGAAATTACCCAATTTATTAAATTGATTTTTATGTAGTAGAGCATAGATAAAACATACGTTGACAAAGAGAGCACTTTTTAGGCATTACGTACTTACATTTTTAAGTCGTGTTTCTCATAATGTCATTTTTTAGGGTCAAATACTAAATAAGTTATTCTCGAAAAAAAGTGATTGATCATCTTAATGTAGGCATTTTATCTATCTACCAATTCTAAACTAATACGATTTTTTACGTGGACTTTATGACGTCCGCATAATAATGCCACAAATCAATAATTGTCTTTAAAAGTTTGGCTCAAACCCATCTTTACCACACAGAGTTACTTCCAGCTGACGTTGTTCATATACTTACAAATATTTTAAGATAAAGCAATGTCTATTTATTTTCATTTACTTCTCAAGAATAAAAAAAAAGACGAATAATAACATATTAATAATTCTTTTAATATATTTTCTTGCGATATAATTTAACAATACAAATTGTATACTGTGGTAGTAGAGGAATTCGCGTCCATTAATTAATATTACCGCAACATGAATGCATTATACACTCAAATAATCACATGTAGTAATGAGACACGATTGTGTAGTTAAATACAAAGGTTTACCTTTAATAAAGTCATAATTACACGTACTCTTTAATGTTCATTTACTGTACAACTAATTTTCGAGTAACCACTATAATTTGTTTTCTTCAATCGTCTAAAGATTGTGTTATTTTTAACAAGCTACTGATATATTTAAGAATCAAACAAAGCTTTCAAAGTTTCTGGGACCACATCAGAAGCACTTGCCTTGATAAAAAACGGGTTTACCGAGTAAATAGTTATACGGTAAAACATATAAAAAATAAAGTTTTATTGAGAACCTCCTAGATTGTTGAAGTCAGTAAAAAATATAAAAATCGCAGGACGCTTGAAATTTTAGCCTGAAAATTACACGAATGGACTATAGAGCATACTATATAAAGTGAGACTATTACTAAATCTATCTATATCAATACAGATGAGTATATTGACAATGCTATATTTTACTGAAATTAGATGTTAAAAATCATAAGGAATATGGTAAAGAATTGAAGTAACAATATCTGAAAGCAGTATTACGCAGCTAGCAAATAGGAAATGGCTTGGAAAGTAATTACGATTTCGGTTCCTATTGTTCACGTTTCTAACACTGAGCATGTACGATTGTTTGTTGTTTTAGGCTGTAGGTATACACTAATAACATATTTCGACCTATCGTACACGTGTATGGGTTACGAACATAAAAATTTACAATGTTAGTTAGATAAAAAGTCTTGTACTGTTAAAAGAAAGTATTAATAATAATAATAAAAGCTTTATTAACAATCTAAAATATCGTAACATATACCTACATAATTTTAAGTTTTTGGCACCGGTAAAGATAGTTTTGCCTTAACGTAAGCCTCCCCCAAATCTTTCCACTAATCCCGACGGTGGGTTTTCCTTATCCACAATGTGCGGCCGTTTTTATTTCCTAATTCATCTTTAAACAATGTTAGAAAAATTAAAGTATTTTTTTTAATTTTTTAATCAATATAAGCTCACACTGAGTAACCGATAGACACTGCCATAACTACTGGACGTAGAGCGTGATATTTGGCCTGTAAAGTGTAGGAAAGCGAGAGAGGATTTCCCGACATTCCACGGAAATAACATGATTTAAAACTACGGAAGATAGAAATGGAAACATTGCGGGTATAAGTCGACGCAAACGAAGTTGCGGGCGACACTCACTTTTTTATATAGAATTTCTTATACTATTATATATATCTTCTACATATATTAAACATCATTATAATGACAATTTTCTTTATTCATATTACGAAAACAAAAGACCCATAATTTGTATGTTGATTCTGGCACATTGTTAACTGTTGAGACGTGGTAAGAGCTATACAAATATTTGAACGAATAATGATGATACTCTGTCATATAAGAAAGTCTGCGTACATCCATGAAAACAATTTGTTTTGTTATGTCTAAAGAATATATTTACGATATTAAATATAATAAGAATCCAACTCTCTAACATTAACTTTAAGAATTTTAGAATAATTAAACTTTATTTTAGATAGTAGCCATCGTGGTGCGGATGGATAGGGTCTGACTGTAAAGGCAATTGGTTAAGGGGTTGATTTTAATTCAGAGAAATGATTATAATGAAATTATTTTTATATCTCCGCTCTGGTAAGACAAAGCGCGACGTTGTGGCAGCAGCGAGAGGAATATGCTAACACTATGTTTTCCCTAACCCTGGTATGCGAGATAAAACGTGAAGTGTGCTTTTTTATTTTACATAGTTGAGTTTAATAAGCTTTTTCAATAATATGTACTGATTGATCAAAATTTAGAAATTATAGACGTGTAAACATATAACCATTAGGAACATTTCACAAAGCAAAGCTCAAAATATGTGATGCTAGAAGTTTCCAATTTCCATCGATTTAGGAACAATGATTGTTATAAATTGAACCCCAAAACAAACTACGGTTGCTCTTCCGAGATTACAAAGAAACATGTTCATAAATTATAAATAAAAGTAGAAGTACTAATTTGCCACCACAAATTGCAGTCAAACACGTCTAACTAAATGGCATAGAACTATTTTTAAATATATTCAGCACATTTGTGGCACGTTGTGGGTTCTATTCCCCTCAGGAAATCGCTGGGTTTAGTATTTTCATTTCCTGGTTTGGCGTATTCACTCGGCAAATCGCGGCGTTGAGGTTCACGCCACTGAGCACGCAATGCCTCAATTCGGCGGAAAGTGAGGAACGGGTGTCTTGGCACTTTCTAGTTTCTCAGGTTCCCTCTGCCTACCCAAATCATTACTTTTGGATGTCAAAGATTACAAACATTTTATAATAACAAACATGACGTTGGTATTCAAACCCACAAAGATCAAAGTAGGCAATCATGTCTCAACAAGACGACGACGCCTCGAAATATAAACTTATATCAAAACCATTTATAGTAATTTTCCATGAAGATTTATTTTCAGACTAAAGAATAGTCTGCATAAGCCTTCGATCTTCTAGTAACTTTAAAAGCTGAGTTCTTACATAATACAAATGAAAGCACTCCAATATTATCAAGATTTTCTCAGACTAGTAATTCCACAGCTTCGATTCATTCCCAGCCCTTTAAGAATTATGTGTGCATTTTGTGTTGGTCGCCAGCAAACTTTTTTTAAAAAAGAACTTCCTAAGAGTAGGCTTTACCATAGTTATGACAATTAGTAAGGAATACTTTAATAACATTTAGATATACTTACTCCAGTACGGGTGCTGATAGCATAGTATTAAAGGTGAATGTTATATACAAAAAAATATTTTCTTTTTTCATTTTACTTAATATGATTTATGATTTTTTTATCTCTTTCCGACTCACGGATATAGTTTAAAGGTCAAAATATAATTACTATTTAATCTGAGATATATTATTTTCCTCAGCTTTACACTTTTTCGTATAGCAACGAAACCTTATTACCGATACTCCATTCTCCACTCTCCGTCCAGGTGGCATTTTCTTGTTTGTTGACAGTGTGTTGGTGGCGAAATTCAATCCCGCTCTTTGACTTATCAAAACGAAGCCAATTAAGCGCCCACTTGTGGTCTCTACTACTACTATTTTTTTCACAGTACCTTATTTATAATATAAATAACTGAAGAAAAATGTCCTAACAATATCCCTTACTTAATATTATAAGCGAAAGTAACTCTGTCATGCATACATCTGTTGCGCTTTTCACGCCTAAACCACTTCAGACCGATTACCTGAGTGAAATTCGGAATGAAGATAGAGAACTGAACTTGGAAAGGACATAGGATACTTTTTTATCGCAAAAAAAAATGAGTAAAGGGATTGAAGTAGAGGGGTTGAAAGTTTGTATGGAAGATCCTTATTATTTAAACATAAAATCATGTAAGATTGTTCAACTGTGTACAACTTTCACACCTAAACACTTAACAAATTTTTACAAAATGTAGTCTAGACCTTGGAAAGACTATCGGCAACTCCTTACCATATCGCGCGATATAGCTTCTTGCCAGATCAGAGCCGCGGGCGGAAAGCTAGTCTTAATATATTTTTAAAATATATTATCAATTATACCTATATTTAAATATAAGTTAATTCAGCAAATTTATTCTTAAAACTTTTGATTTACTTGAACTTATTTACTTACTCTATTGTATTAATAAATTTATTTAAAGGTTCAGATATTTTCGTAATGTAAAAGCATATAAAGCTACAGCGTCGAGCATACGAGCTCGCATCGCATTCCTTCGCGTGTGACGCGGAATTTTCTTATCAGTCTCGATGGATTTCCACGTCCATACTTTATTCCGCGATTTTATCAGCAAATCCCGTTAAAAGATTTAAAAGGCTGCAATATACGTAGTATCTATTTGTTATGTATGTAAAGATATTGAATATGAATTTTTAAAAACATATATTTTGTATCTTGAGACTTCATTCAACCTAATTATAACCTAATAAAGGATTAATCTAATATAAAAATAAAAACATTTAAATAAAACAATAAATTATTTCAATCATATGTTTCAAGGTAAAAAATATTGCATAATGGCACTGGATATTGCAAGGATGGCATTGGAAGTTATAAACAGATGAGGTCACGGACGTTTAGCAAAGGCACCTTAATAGTAGCTAGACATTAATTTACGAGGAGCAAGAGAAAAATCTTCGAAGTGCCACTTTAATTTCCACTCCGAGATACCTAAATGAGAGGTAACATTTTACCCGCGTATAGTAATTTGTATTCCGTAGAAATTCGTTCTCATTAAAGCTGTTCCACCAACGGTATAGTTACCGTAATTACCACGTTCACCGCGACGACCTGATGACCATTAACCAACACTTTTTCTGCAACAAACTCTTTCACTTTGTAGATAAGCTAATTTTTATTCAAAAATATTTTTTCCTAAACATTTATTACAGTGTATTTATAAATTCGCACATGTTACGTGCGTAAAATGAATTTATAAGAAAGTTAGTAGAAAAATGTAAGTAACTATAAAACCAGTACGATTTAGAAGTTTAAAAGCTTTCATTACTAATACATACACATATAAATTTAGATTCGTTTAGGTTCGTTCGTTCGTCAGGGTAGCCCCTGCTATTTACGGAAAAAAGTTATTACATACATACATGTTGACTTTACAAAATTACCATTGCAGCCTCAATTATTTAACTATTGCATTTTAAACAAATCCAGTTACTCATTAGACCCAACAACGAAAATATATAGCAGCATTATGCATAGAAAGAAAGTGTGTCAGCTACGTAATGTGCTCGACCGCAAACAGGTGCTTCAGTAATGAGACTTATTTCAAACTTCTTCAGCAGCTCGCGGACTTAGCGACAGGCTACAAACGTGTTACATCGTAATTACATGTCTTATTTTGTATTTACATTGCTTTTTAATAATAACGAATGTTATAAACCAAAATAACATATTTTACTATTTAATAATATTCATTAATGAAAATTTTTTAACCATAACCTATTGTCAATATAGTAAACATGAAAAGTTCTTGTCGTGAGCATGTAATACATTGCGTTTGCCATTCAAATATTGACACTACAGTGACGTACTTTCTTAAAAAGATTAATAATGGCATATGTTTATTATTTTGATTTCCTTGCTCTGTTAACAAGGTAAAACCCGGCGTTGAGTTCCGCCATTCTGCACGCGATGCATTAATTCGGCGGAAATTCGAAACGGACTTAAACGAAAATTGAGAGAACGGAGTGCCTCACAAGGTTCTTACTCCTACTCTACTATGTGCGGGATACAGCGTGAAGCTAAATATTTTTCAAATTTTAATTTATATTAAAATGTCCTTTTAATCTTATCCTGTTAAGTTTAGAATCTATTACATTTAAAACAAAGTTCTCGTGTCGTCCCTAAATATCTTAAAATGCAAGCGCTTTTGTTGACTACGCTATGTAAATTTGACGAAATCGCATTCTCATACAAATTCATCGGTATACAATGTTAACATTCGAAGGTAAGCATATAGAAAGAGTCAATATCGGTAACCCACGAACAAATCGACCATAATGAAAATATATTATGAGTTGTTCCCTCGTAAACGACTGCCGCAAAACCGAATGATTTTCTAATAAACTTTACCCTGAGCGACGTCGTCACCGAGTTCCAAAAATCGTAAATTTTATAACTATGGTCTCCTGTACACACATATGTTTTGAACATAGGCATGATAAAATCAGCTCTACTCATACGTACTATATACTGACTTTTAGACATTATTTGTTGCCAGTGAGTATAACTTCAACTACTTTGCTCTCTTAATTTGCATGTAACCATTCTTACCATAGGATTTTCACATTCGTTTTAATTTTATGCTAGTTACTTGTTATATCTTGAGTACTTCTATGAATAACTTCATGTTTATAATGCCAACATCAACTGTAAGTGTTCAACTCTTAAGCCAAATATTTTGATTTTGTGTAAAAAGGTGACTGGGAAATAAACGCGATGTGAATGATTGATAAATTGTAGGGGCGCCTTTGGTGATCTATTGGGCACATCTAGGTCAGCGATTAATAATGATAACACACCCACTAACAGAACCTAATTAATTAATTTTCCTATACAAGCCACTACATAAGCTCAGTGATTCATTTAACGGAAAACACTCAATCATAAGTTATTCATATTAAAAGCTTCTATTGTTACTAACATGGAAGTTCGATAGCGACTAAATTTATATGTTGTATGGATTCTAACTGTATTTTTAGCAAAAATAGTGTTTTATTTATTTTGTTTTCTCAGTTGCATTTATAATTTATTGGTCTTGTTTTTAAATTATGTTTTGAAACGTTCAGATAATAAATAAAACATCTTGCGCTATTTATATACAAACTGAGATAGGAAACATAGAAATGAGATGATCATAGCAGAAGAGAGGGCTGAGGGTATGATGACTGCTATTACAGAAATTCGACGAATTTACGGCTTCACCCCTTTAACCGACGTGACTTGAAAGTTGATGCACAATATGAGTTATACAACCCGAGAACTAACTACCGTTACTTATCCAACTAAATATTTAGTATGCTAAGATAATAAGTATACTACATACGAGTACATTGTCAATTATTATCGAGTGGCTCAGCTTAGTATATCAGCTTAGTATTATTAACTTTAAAGTAAATGTGAATTTGTTGTACCTACTGTTTTATTTTCAATAGTAACATTTCGGTTGCTGTATTTTTAAAAGCCAATTGATTTGATTGTGTTTGTTGTATAGAGATAATACAGTTAAAATTTTACACTTATGAGCTTACTTTAAGTAAATGAAAATCTATTGGTGATTAACAATACTAGAAGAAGCAAGGATTATACAATATTTAAAGAGCATTGGACAGTTGCCGCAGGTATCTACCACTAGTATACAATTAGATATTCAAGCGACGTCCACAAACACAACTTAATTATAAATTTAGCGACCTTTGCATTTTATTTGCTGTTGTGGCTTACATTGTTAACAGAGAGTCGGACAACCGCAACAAAAGATGAACTTTATAAGTCAAATACTAAATAGATTTCCACAATAACTCTATAACATGCTAAATCTTAATTAATTTAAGAATTATCTGTTTATGTCTTTGTTACAACTTATGCACATAATACATACGTGTTTTCCTATGATTTCAATAATTGTTTTTTCTTAAGCTTATGATAATATAAACAGGTTTAACTATCATGCAATTTCTCAAGGTAACGTATATAGTTTGCCATAGGCAAACTAAACTAAGCAAGAGTCCAAAGAAAAACCTTTGATTTTCATTCACTGTGAGTTTTTGGCTAAATTTACTACTAAGTATCGCTATATTTAATATGCAATACTTTTGAAGTTTATTTACTAAATATACACTATTTAAAATATACCACTATTCTATTTAATGGCCTACTCACAAAACATTTTGTGTTAACGCAAACTAAGAGCATGTATTGCGTTTTTTTTAACTAGGAAAAATATAAATTACTGTAAAAAGCAGCAACAAAAACTAGTGTCACTATTTTTATCTTCTTAGATAAGTTGTTTTTAGAAATACTGTACGTTTGAAATTATAACTTTCCCATGAATATGGGTTTAAATTTAGCGAGGCGCGTCCAACCCTTTTAGGAGAACGTAATAAAATTACTACCTCGTTAAAAAGGCAAAATATTTACCATTATAATATCGCCCTTACCGAATTTTTGAAACGATGCAAAAAATTCTGAATTAATGTAATGAAAATCGTGCCTACAAAGCACAGAGAATATTCATTTAAAATTACCTATTTTTACAAAATTGAGAACAACTATTTAAACATTAATCTTTAAGAATAACTAAAATTAATGTTCTTTTTGTTTAAACTTTCTTTATTTGATTTATTATATAGAACAACAGAATTTTATTAAAATAGATATAGTATATTTACAAATATTATACTAATAACTAGTATGTAACATTTACGCTAATACCTAATCGAGACATTGGAATTTCGTCATCTCAGCCATGCGACGCCCACGGGCCTCCCCGAAGGGTTCAAAATTAAAAATTATTCAAAATTCAAGAAATTCAACAGAGGGCTTTTAGAGCTGAATGGAAATAATTTTCCCAAGAGCGGAGCCACCGATCATCACGTGTACAATCAAAAGCTCTCATCTTGCGCCGCGATATGCTACTAATTGATTATATTACCCTGTGTACACTATTTTAATGGACATACAAAAACATGATAGTCACATGAGGCTACTGCATAAAGAATAAGATAAAGATCTAGAAGTAGTTAAGACAACGCGAAAGGGTAAAGTTCCAAAATCGTATTAAAGTTTTCGCAGCACCATATTTCAACTAAAACAAGAAAGCGAGGATTCAACCTCAATATGTGCTCAAGGTGTAGGCATTCAGTGAAGCGAAGTTAAAGGAGCGAACTTTGCGATTCGCCCCCGGGGCCGATCCAACTTCTCTGTTGCAATAAATAAGGATTTTAGCGACAAATTACCACCCAAAAGTGTTTCCCCTTACTATACAGAAAGTTTATGCACTACTGCAAATAGAATACGTTCAACTGACGCTTCGAATGTTAATAGTAACTCCCAGGTAATAGCAGTCAAGTTTCAGGATTTATGCAAGCGGCCATTAAGTCTGAGGGCTTAACTATATACTTACTGTTTTAAATAAATCACTAAAAAATACAATAAAAACACTCATAAAAATATTTTTGTTAAATTAACTGGGCACAATACCATCAAGTGGCCTTGTCTATAAATCCTCCTGAGCAAGTCACAAAGCAGCATCCTTTGGCAGGTGCCCTCCAAGCAGCTCTCCTGTAAATTAGACTGGCTCCCCTCCCTTCCTTCCGTCCAACTTCTCTGTTGCAATAAATAAGGATTTTAGCGACAAATTACCACCCAAAAGTGTTTCCCCTTACTACGAAAGTTTATAACTACTGCAAATAGAATACGTTCAACTGACGCTTGTATGTTAATAGTAACTTAGGTAATAGCAGTCAAGTTTCAGGATTTATGCAAAAGTAAATATTGCTTA
Organism: Philaethria dido; assembly: GCA_033558755.1. Classification (NCBI taxonomy): domain Eukaryota; kingdom Metazoa; phylum Arthropoda; class Insecta; order Lepidoptera; family Nymphalidae; genus Philaethria; species Philaethria dido. The sequence goes on from JAKGSA010000534.1 coordinate 520,318, forward strand.
TAAGCTTAACTATATAATTTACTGTTTTAAATAACCACTAAAAAATACAATAAAAACACTCATAAAAATATTTTGTTAAATTAAGCACAATAATTTATTATTTAAACTCTGAGACGTACATCCATTTCATTTTAAAAAAAGATCTTGGTTTAATTAGAATTTATTATTTACGCAATAAAAATATTTCAAAAATTATAATATTCACATATATATTATATTAATATATTATGATATTATTAAAATAAACTTTATATTTTTTCGAAATCGTTTTAATTATGTACCTGTTCGAAGTGTATTGAAATTGATTGTGGGTACCTCTACCCAAAATGGATACACACAGGCTCGACAGGCTCTAGTGTAGCTAGTACTAGCTATCCAGTATAGTACATTAGATCATTTCTTTAATTCGACCACGGATCAGTTTTTACTTACACTTCTACTAGTTTAGATGAATCCTGGAGTAACTTTTGAGATTTATCAAAATCTTAAAAAAGATTATAACAAAAATCTGTAGCTTGCGCCTTGGACATGCATGTACGAGTATATTTATGCCAGATGCTCAAGTCAAGATCAGCGTCAGGGACCATTCGCCGTATGAATGTGACCTGGACAAAAGTTCCGCTTCCCGTTTCATAAGTTCATTCGTCACTTATATGCTGCCCTTCCTCATAAAATCCCCCGTATACTTAACGTTCCTTTAACAGTAACGCTTAATCCTTTGTGTAAATTTTTATTTAAATATGTTAGCTTCGACAAGATCACATTATAAACTAACCCCTTTGTAAAATATTATTCATTGCTTACCTTTTATATTGTGTACATATCTATTGCAAATGTTTATTTCTTTTTTGTAGGTGAAGGTCGCTGTAGTTTTACTGGACTTTTTTAAACATGCAGTCTAATATTGTGTTACCGATCAACTTTTACTGCATAAAATAAGCGGCGTAGTCTATTTTTTAAATTATTTATAAACAATAATTACAGATACTTAGTATATAAATTAATACATTATTTTTATATCTGTGTTATTATTATTATATTACGATTGGTTTGTACAACCGCAAGTAGTAACTAGAGTTGCCGACTAAGCGACTTGGTCCCCTCAATTTATGGTCGCTCTTTCATGGTAATCTTTTGACTGTATTCCATAATGCTTCTTGTCACTGCCTCCGTTACGTTCAATTTTAGTATCGGTATTTTGTGAAATTGATACTACCCTATCTTCATATCTCCAACTCAGTTCGAACCAGTATCATCACCTTCGAACCAGTTTCTTTACCCCATTCCTGGTTGGTTACTTCTTCTCCTTTTGTGTGAACATGAGTACTGGAGTAATTCAAACGTTAATACGTTTTTCACGCGAGAATGTAGGCCTGTTTGTGTTGGTCATTTTGAAGAAGTTTTGCCAGTGGATCCATGACATAAGAATTAAGACGTTACTGTTCATGATATAATAAAAGTAAAAATGTTTGTTTTTTGATATAAATACTATATGATTATGATATTATGTTGTAATGCCTCAATTCGGCAAAAAGTGGGGAACGGAGTGTCTTAACACTAGGTTCCCCTTTGCCTACTGACAATAAATTAAAAAAAAGTACAAATAAATAAGTTGAAAATAGCTTTGTTTTAGCAAGCATAATAAAGACGTTTTCCAGGGTGATAGAGCGTCCGATATCTTATTACAGCGGGCTTGTAAACTGACGAAACGCTCCTCGAATCACTGCCTTTATAGTCTGCGCTGTGATATTCACCTTCTACAATCAGATTTTTTCGGTCCTAAAATATAACTTAAAACGTCCTAGTTAGAGTTCTAAATACTTCGGATATTCGTACAGGCATTATAGGCTGATATAGGCAGATTTTTTGTCGACTGCGATGGATAAATCGTAGTAACGGAAGGGGACTTGATTGAAAATACCGTTAAACAGGAAATAGGATATAAGAGCTTTTTAAGAAACTGTGCTAAAGTCTGTTCTTTGTATTTTATAATATATTTGGACTAGACGTTTGAACTTACTTACTTACTTAGCTTCACGTTTTATTCCTAAGGGGGAAGTCAGAGAGAACGGATCGCCAAACGCTACGGTCCCTGCATACCTCTTTCGCCTCGTCCACAGTCATTAACCTCTTCAGCATGCATGAATATGATGCCTGGTTATGGCTGGGCCTCTGTTTACTCGCCCCTACATTCGATTTTTTTTTTCATCTATTTTAATAAAAGTAGTGCAGTTTTCATTATTAAATTTTATATAAATTTAAATTAAAACAAACATTGCAGATGTTTTTCTGTATTTCTTGTAAAATTTCTTGAGTCTTTTATATGTCGTGGGACAGTCGTAAATACAAAAACAATAAATAAAGAACATGGGACTAAATTATAATTTTTACCACGCTTTTATTGCTTGATCTGTACATATGTGTGTAATGGAGATCTTCATCTTGGTTTTACCTATGTTAAACGGTCAATGAAATTTTAAAAAATTAAGAAATACCTAGAATGATATGATATGAATGATACTACATGATTTATAGGAATGAAAAAATATATATATGGCGTAAAAAATTAAAAACCTACGATTTTATAGTTCATGAAATTAACTTTGTATGACATTTTTAAACTTAAAAATAAAAAAGTGCTTATAGTGAACTTTATAATTCACTATAAGCACTTTTATTTTGTGCGTGCATACTACTACTACTAATAGATTAAGATCCCATGAACCGCCAGACTTACTGCATAGTATAAAAGCTGTAAATTTCTCTGTGAATGTATGACAGAGGTAAGAACGATCAGCAATTATGGAATTTGGGGTGTGGTTGCTTCAGGAGATAATAGATAAATAGTAAAGGTATATAAAATAGTACCTTTTTTTTATACCACGACGGTGGCAACAAGGCCCACCTGATGGTAAGTGGTTACCGTGGCCTATGGACGCTTGCAACACCAGGGACATCACTTACACGTTGCCGACCCATCAAAAACCTATTTATTCCCCTTTTGAAAAACCCCATATTGTAGCCCTCTGGGAAAACCTCGGCAGGGAGATCATTCCACAATTGGAGAGTCCGCGGAAGAAAGTTCCTTTGAAATCGAACTGTCCTGAACCTCAGTTACCTCATAGTATAAAGCTCATTTTTTTCATATTTTCTTCGTAATAATATTAGAAATCACGTCACCCATTGCCATACACTTAATGTAGTTGCAACCCCCTGCCAGACACTCTTAGTGTCTGGCTGGCTGGTTACCTTTACAAAAAATCATTAAAAATTTGTTACATTATAAAAGCTAAACTTTTCATATATTGCTTGGGGACCTATAAGAAGCCATACAAAATGTCTGGCTGCGGAGATAACGTCTTCTTATTAATTGAGGTACTATTTTATACACCTTTACTATCTCCTGAAGCAACTACACTCAAAATTCCATACTTGCTGATCGTTCTTACCTCTGTCAAATACACTCACAGAGAAATTTTCAACTTTTATACTATGAAGTAAGTCTGGTGGTTCATAGGTTCTTAATCTATAAGCTTTCTAACAAATAAAAACCGTTCGTTTTTGACAATTTTGAAACCTTACTTTACATTTATTTGTGAGGTTAATCTCTTAGAGAACTCCTTTATTTCTTGGTTACTAAACATGGATAATTTAATTATTTCACCTGACTACTACTTCGCAGTGTAGTTTTTTTAAAAATTGAGTTAGAGAATGTACCAATAAATTTATAGGATATATGTACATATAATATGTGTACATATTATATACTCCGAAGCATAATCCGAAAAAAATTGATTTTAGATTTTTAAATTTTAACTAAAAAAATATACGATTTTCCGAATAGAAGTAGGAGTAATCATAAAATAATTAAAACACTTGAACTGCATGTTTCTCTGTTTTTCTATTTAGTAAATTAAACTATTATATCAATAGGAATAAATAATTTACCTTTTATTTAAAATGTATAGACAATTTATCATATTGTAGACAACGCCTATTTATTATTTGAAATGGCAATACTAAGAATGCGTCATCAGCAGCCAGCTGCTCATTATCCGTAGCTGTCAAGCAGTATTCTTTGCGGTAGCGGTGTCTTGTGGCCGCAAAAATTGATTTGATTCTAATAAGACTAATATTTATTATCCCAAACCAACATGGGAGACTCCCTCGACGGGAGTGAAAACGCTCCAGAAGCGCAAAATGTAGTAGTAGTTGATTTCCAAGATTTTGCAAATTACTTGCGTCGTGCTGCAACGGTACTTTTGCCGGAGGATGACATCGTTCCACCAACTCTCACCGCGGCACTTGACGATAAAGTAAACCAAGATTGTATTAAAAAATTCATTTCTGATCCACAAGTATCGTCGTTATACGTCCAGCGATTCTCATTGAAAGGTATGCGATGATATCATAGAATGTATTTCATAAGTTTATGCTTTCTGCATTGACGCATTATGCAAATTGTCATCTACCTCCTATTGATTATTCATATGCGTTTTGAAGTTAGTATTCAAAACTTATATGATTGATTAGATATTCTCTTGACTATATAAAACATGAAATACATTACTTTTTAATATTACGTAGTTTATATATATGTAATACACTACTTAAAACTTAGTGTTTAAAATAGCTAAATCATTTATTAAATAACATATAGGTGTCGAACTTCAAGCTATCTTTTTTTTCATTAAACTCATGTTTTATATTTTATACATTAAACACATCCTTTTGATTATAAAATTTATATTTAAAAAAATATATATGTAAATAACTGAATATATTTAGTTGAATTTCACCCTTCTCCATTCCAATTATGAATGAAATTCAAAAACATGATTTAGATAGTATAAATATCATGCTAATATTATATGTTGAATAGAAGATGACAGTGAGCAGCCAACTGAAGGAGAAGAAGAAAAGGAAGCAGTTTCTTACCAAATAAGTAATGAGGCAAGTGTAATATATGGTTTACAGTATTTGTCTAGTAAAGTTAATAATAACTTACCTATTATTTTCTCCATTATTTTTCTTTCAATAGGTGCACTTCACATCACCAAGAGTAGCTGCATTTGTCTGCATCAAGCGTGGTATTGTGATTGAAGCTGACAAATCTATCCATAGTCAGCTACGCCTCATCAACTTATCCGATGGCTCCCCTTACGAAACCCTCCATGCTTTCATCAGCAAGACCATGGCTCCTTTCTTCAAGAGTTATGTTAAAGAGAGTGGTAGAGCTGATAGGTTAGTTATTAGTTATTACAATGCAATGAACATTATTCCAGTAACACAACAAACATTTATTTAGTTTCACAGATTTTTACTATAATTTAAATCTTCAAACTTAATGACTTTAAACATTCTTTAATAGGGATGGAGATAAAATGGCACCATCAGTTGAGAAGAAAATTGCAGAACTTGAAATGGGCTTGCTGCATCTTCAGCAAAACATTGATATTCCTGAGATAACATTACCTGTACATCAATCTGTGGCTGCTGTTATTAAAAGGTAGACAACATGAAAACACATATGAATTATTTTTTTAATTTTATTGCTAGGCTACTGTTACTATATAATTATAAACCATATTTTGTTATCATACACTTTTTTTTCTATAGAGCTGCCGATGAAGGCCGCAAACCTCGAGTAGCAGACTTTGGTGATAAAGTAGAAGATTCAACATTCCTTAACCAACTTCAGAATGGTGTTAATCGCTGGATCAAGGAAATACAAAAAGTCGGGGAAAAGATTAATTTATCATTACATTCTTTTTATTAAAGCAAATAGTATAGATACATATTAAGAAAAAGTCAGACATCTAATTTTTTAAATAACTTGACAGGTTACAAAACTAGACCGTGATCCATCAAATGGTACAGCTTTACAAGAAATATCATTTTGGCTGAATCTTGAAAGAGCCCTCCATCGCATTCAAGAGAAAAGAGAAAGCATTGAAGTGAGTATTAGATAGTAGTCATCAATTGATAATATTTACATCAATATTTAGTTTTTTACAAATATTTTTGTTATTTTTCTACATAGGTTGCCTTAACTTTGGACATTCTAAAATATGGCAAGAGGTTCCATGCAACAGTTTCATTTGATACTGATACAGGCCTCAAGCAAGCATTGGCTACAGTTTCTGATTACAACCCTCTTATGAAAGACTTCCCTATTAATGATCTACTCAGTGCTACAGAATTAGAAAGGATTAGGTAAGCTTTTATATAGTACAAGTATAATTTATTATTGATATGTTATAAATATAAAGAAAAAAAACAATATATAGATGTATTGAGGTATTATTTATAAAATTAAATTTTATAATTTTATCATTATGAATGAATTATGAAGTTATATGTATAATCATATACAATCTTTCAGATACAGCTTGTATTATGTGCTTCTATTGTACAGAATCAAAAACACGTTTGCTTAATTTTTTTGTAGATTGGCAGTTCAGCAAATCTTTTCACATCTCCGTAAAATTCGATCAACCAAATATCCTATTCAACGTGGCTTGAGACTTGTTGAGGCTATATCACGTGACCTCGGACAACAGCTATTGAAGGTATTTTAAATAAAGGATTTTTGTAACTAAGCAACAAATAAAAATAATTACCAATAAATAAAAAATATTTTCCTAAAAGCGTAATATATTAATATATATTAATATATATTTGTACGCTTATAAAATTTATTAATTGTAGGTACTTGGAACTCGCCGCCTGATGCACATACCTTTCGAAGACTTTGAGCGTGTGATGACTCAGTGCTTTGAAGTGTTTTCTTGCTGGGATGATGAGTATGAAAAACTACAAGGTCTACTGAGGTAACTTAATTCTGTTATTAAATGTACAATTAATTGTGTACTGTGCTTTATTTTCGGAAATTATTAAGAGAGACAATTTATAATCAAATCTTGTTTTAAAGAATAAATATAGAAACTTGTCTTAAACATTTGTTTATATATTTCATGTATTTAAATAACTTATTTTCCTTATTATAGAAAATATTATATTTAAAATAAATAGGAAACAAACCTGACTTATATTGCTAATCAGACACGAAATTTAAGTGCATGAGTAAAGGTGATATTTTACAAAATTTAATTATCGATACTATTGGATATAATAATTATAAACGACGAGGAGCTCAATAAGATTATTATTAGCCATGTGTTATTAACAATTTACTACTGAAATATAAGTATTACTTTTTCAATTCTTTTTTACGGAAATCTTTATAAGAAAACCTATTAATTCAATAGCAATAACATATGAACCTTAAGGTTTATAATAATAAGTTATGTGAAATTAAAAACGTTATTTATGCATAGAACTAAAAATCCGAATGCTTCTTGTCAATTTGTGGGTATGTCGTCAATTACAAAAATATATAATTTCACTTCCAGAGATATAGTGAAAAAGAAACGAGATGAACATCTTAAAATGGTATGGCGTGTGTCGCCCTCGCACAAGCGTCTGCAAGCGCGCATGGAGCACATGCGGCGCTTCCGACGACACCACGAGCAGCTACGTACTGTCATGTTGCGGGTATGTATTATATTGTTTTAAAGTAAAAAATTGTTATACTAATTTGTAAATAATTAAATATTATTGCAAATCCGAAACAAAATATTGAAAATATTTATACATACAGCTTAAAAACCATGGGTGTTCTCTTATAAATCTGTCTTTCTTTTGTCGTTCCTACTTTATTTTATCTTTTTTAACTATTAGACTGTCTAAAGAATAAGATTACTACCGAGTGTTTCTTTTAAATAAATAGTGTCAGCATTGTAATTGTTTTGAAGTAAGCTTTACTGGTCTTTATACCAATTTACTGGTATCACATTGTATTTAATTTGTATTTAATGCCTGTCGTGGCGCAGAGGCACTAGCGTGCGACTGTAAACGCGACAGGTTGTGGGTTCGATTCCCATTCCAGGAAAAGTTAGTATTTTCATTTCCTGGGTTTTTTCCTTGGTTGAGTTCCGCCACTTAGCACGCAATGCCTTAATTCGGCGGAAAGTGGGGAACAAAATTGTTGTAAGAGAACGGAGTGTCTTAACATTAGGTTCTCAGGTTCCCTCTGTCTACCCTGCTATATGCAGGTTACAGTGTGAGTTGAAAAACATTGTATTTCGTATAATTTTTTTTATAAATTTAGATTTGTCATTATAATTAAAGTTTTAATGACCGATATACAAAATAGGTGCTCCGTCCTCGCGCCGCAGCTGCCACGGAGACGGGCGCGGCGGGCGAGCCGGCGCAGCCACACTCGCTTACTATGGACGCAGCTGACGCTAATGCTATCGCTGAGGTACTATTACATTTTTTTTTTATATTTAATATATCAAGAATATTATAAAACCGTAGCCAGTGATAAGAACTTTATTTATATTTGTCAAAACCATGATTGAATCTTGAACTTAATAACAATGTTTAAAATTTATTTCAATTTCATATAGTATGTGATATGTGTTTTAAAGAAAGATATATAAACCATATTCAGTATTCACTTAATTTAGCTAGGATTTATATAGGATTCTCTACGTAACTTACACAAGCACAATTTTCTTATATTGAATAGGTAAACTTGGCGTATGAAAACGTTAAAGAAGTCGACTGCTTGGATATCTCTCGCGAAGGATGTGATGCATGGGAAGCGGCTGTTCGTCGCTATGAAGATAGAATTGGTAATAATATAGGACTCTTTCCCTATTTTTAATATACGATATTTACTATATTTTCGAATAATTTAAAATTGTACTCATTCATTTATGTAAATATTAACGTACATATTATTTTTATATTATATATTACTTTTTTTATTATAAATTATGGTCTATTAAATATACACTTGAATTTTTAAAGTGTTTGTCACAATTATTATATTCATGTTCTCTGTATTTAATTTTTACCAATATTTCAACACACAAAATCGTTGTTGTTTCTTGATTAAGTTGGTTTACTTAAAATTTATTAAAGTTTTCTTAAACAATTTTAAAAGTAGAATAACTTTTCTACCTGCCTAACAGAATATCAGAGATTTGTAAACATAAAAACTTATAAAAACTCCTTGTAATCCATTTTTTTTATTAAAAACGAAATTAAATATATTACATTTTTTTTATAAAAAACGAAATGAAATATAATTTCCAAACCGCAGACCGCGTGGAGACCCGCATCACGGCGCACCTGCGCGACCAGCTCGGCACCGCCAAGAACGCCAACGAGATGTTCCGCATCTTCTCCCGTTTCAACGCGCTGTTCGTGCGTCCGCACATCCGCGGCGCCATACGCGAGTACCAGACGCAGCTCATACAGCGTGTTAAAGACGATATTGAAGCTCTACATGAAAAGTTTAAGGTAAATAATTGAGTTTTTTGAAATTTCACACTTAATATCACAAAGTAGTGAAGACACTACTTTCTACTTACTGATGGTGCGACGGAACAAAAGCGCTTTGTTCCACTACAATGGAGAAATGTAAATAATTTAAATATAGTGATTATTTTCAGAAGTAAATATGAACCCACAACCAACAGCGTTAACATTTAAACGCTTCTCACTGCGCCACGATGGCCTCTTGAATATTTAATTTATACTCTTTATTTGATACCATTGTCGTGTAGTTGTGAAAAGTGTGGACACGCTATGATTTTTCAATTGTTTTTATTTTCATAGATTGGTAAGACAAAGCAGTGTTTAGCTTCATAAAGTAGATAACGGAAGATAGTTGCAGCAAAAAAAAAAATATTACAAATATTTTCTTTATTTATTATATTATACTTATTACTATTATTCGTGACGCAAAGGCACAAGCGTGCGACTGTAAACGCGACAGGATGTGGGTTCCATTCCCACTCCAGGAAATATAAAATTTAG
>JAKGSA010000534.1:530575-545916 GCA_033558755.1 Philaethria dido
TACAATATTATAGAAAAATACAATTGGCACAATAAATTCTTTATTATACTAAAAGAAGTATAAAATACAATGTTAATATTATTCATGACAATGTCACTAACACATGTGTATTTGGTTTACGCAGCTAAATAATAGGAACCATACAAAGGTAGATTATTCACAGGCTGCATGTTATCAACTAACCACATTTTAAATACAAAGCTTTTTTTATAATGCATTTGCTTTCATATTCTAACAATTATATAGCTGATATAATTTATATTTCTTACAAAATATATAAATTTATATTATGTATGTATAGTGTATTCTTAGTATATTTTATTAACAAATTTTTTTTTCTTACTGTACAAGCTTCTATATTTTCAAGAGTGTTCTTCTTTTTATATTTCTTCATGTACAACTGAATCTGTGTTTATAAAATACAATTCTATTTCTTAGAACTAATGATTGCATTAATGGCTCATAATTTTTTAATAGCTCAACAAAATACATATGGTTTCGTAATTTATAAACACAGGCAATTTACATTTAAAATAGATAGATAAAACCATTACCATATTACAGATCCGTGACAAAGCGTCTATAATACCGCTCGTAGCGGGACTACGTCGGGATGTTCTGTTCCAAGTTTCTGAAGGCATGGCCTTGGTGTGGGAGTCTTATAAACTGGACCCATATGTGCAGAAGCTCAGTGAAGTTGTACTTCTATTCCAAGAAAAGGTATTAAACACAGATTAATATATTTAATAAGCATATTAAATACTTTTATAAAATGTTATTAAGCCTGTCGTGTGACTGTAAATGACAAGTTGTGGATTCAATTCCCAGTCCAGGAAATGAAAATATTAATTTATATTTAGTAATTTCATTTCTTCGCTCTGGTAACAAGACAAAGCGCGGCGTTAAGATCCGCCACTCAGCACAAAGCATTGAGACATTGCTCAATTCGGCGGAAAGTGGGGAACGGAAATGTTGAAAGAGAATGAAGTGTCTTAACACTAGGTTCTCTGGTGCCCTCTGCCTACCCTGCTATATGCGGGATACAGCGTGAAGCTAAAAAAATAATTACTCAAAGAACAAAAACAGGTGTTAATTTTTGTATTAAATTTTATATCTTAGGTTGAAGATTTGCTAGCAGTAGAGGAACAAATTTCCGTAGACGCTCGGTCTCTAGAAACCTGTCCATACTCTGCTCCAAGCTTGGCCGACATCTTGAGCAGGCTACAGCGTGCAATCGATGATCTGTCTCTACGTCAGTACAGCAACTTACACTTGTGGGTGCAGCGTTTGGATGAGGAGGTAATTATAAGATATTCTATGCGATTATTGCAAATGTATAGGTGGTTTTTTTTATATAAAAGCCTATTTTTTAATTTTATTCATATAAAAGATTACAAAAAGCATTGCTTACCAATCAATTTATTGTGATTTTCTTTGTTTTATTGTTTTGAAATTCAATTCGATAGTAAATCATAATTACAATAAATATTTTTTAATTTTTCTACAGGTTGAGAAGAGCCTTGCAGCTCGTTTGCAAGCCGGTATTGAAGCGTGGACTATGGCGTTACTCGGAAAGACCAACGAGCTAGATCTCTCCATGGATACCTATTCGCCAGCTGAACCAACCCATAAGCCTGGTGGAGAGCCACAGGTAATTATGTGAATTTTTAGTTACAACATGTCTAGATGAAAAAAGACAGTAAGCGATAATTATTGTTGCACTTGGAGTAATAGCTATATTTAATTTATCTGCCTGCCATTAGAGAGTTAATTGGAATTCTGACATCCAATGTCTCTGAAATGTGCGTCTTAATATCGCAATTCTAGCTAGGATCTTTCTGTTGCTAAATATTACGAAAGCGGTACTATATTACATTATTGAAATTTATTTCGTTCTATTATATAATTTAATTATATGTACTCGTTAGATCGCTCGCGTGGTGCACGAGGTGCGCATCACCAACCAGCAGATGTACCTGTTCCCGTCGCTGGAGGAGGCGCGCTTCCAGCTCATGCGCCAGATGTTCGCGTGGCAGGCCGTCGTCACCAGCCAACACCGCCTGCAGAGTACCAGGTTGGTACTAAGTCTTGAAATACCTTCTATATTTAAATATTTTCATCCTAATAAATCTATAAGCTATGATAAATCTATGTTGGTTTCCGCCTACTATTATCTGTCATAGCTAGGAATGTTGTGTTTACTCACTAGGTACTTCAAGGTATTCCACAAAATGCATGGGAGCCCCTTAAAGATGGCAGATGCATAAAGAGTAAAATCGATATAATGAATAGTTTGTTGTAATTACATATTTTCTATTGCTTTTTTAGTACATTTCTTAATAAAATGTTGATTTAAACAGATATCAAGTGGGTGTAGCGCGTGCTCAAACCGCTACATACAGGAATCTACTGACAAAACTGCCCGGCGGCTCTTCGCCTCTAGAAAACGCTTACGACGCCATCGAACAGAAGATATCGCAAGTACGCGAATACGTTGATGAATGGCTACGGTATGGATATTTTTTAAATTCTTGTCTTATTTTATTAAATGGTCTGAATATTTTTTTTATTTCTTTTTTTTATTCTTAATAGCTACCAAGCTCTGTGGGATCTGCAACCAGAAAGTCTATATGGACGCCTTGGAGAGGATATTACTCTCTGGATCAAGTGCTTAAATGATATCAAGTAAGATTATATTCTGATATATACTTTTTAGAATTTTAATATCCATTGTTGTTGTCAATTTATATATTTATATTGCAAACATAATATAAAACATAAATTTCAATGTTTATATATATTGAATAATGAATTAATGTTTATATATGTTGATTAATATTTCGTACTAAGTTCTATTCTAAGTATCAATGCCTTATAGCTGTAAAACAGTAAACAAAGAAAATTACCCTAAAATAGGAAATCCCGTACAACATTTGATACATCGGATACACGTCGCGAGTACGGACCGGTGGTGATCGACTTTGCGCGAGTACAAAGCAAAGTGGCATTGAAATACGACGCCTGGCATAAAGAAGTTCTTGGCAAGTTTGGAGCACTACTTGGTGGAGAGATGGTGCAGTTCCACGGCAGGCTGGCCAAGTCTAGAGGACAACTGGAGCAACAGACTATTGGTAATTAAACAGAACTATTTGGTTATATTATTTATTAATTTTTTATTGTATTTCGGTACCAGACGCACGTTGGGATTACTTACATACAATTAAATAAGTAAGTACGGGCGGAAAAGAGCGACCGGAGTATACTTAAAATTAAAATACAAAAATTGAAGAAAATAGTATGTGTGATGGATTCATTCAATCCCTAACATTTTTGCTAATATTGTCCTTCTCTGGTTAACCAAAGCGCGGCGTTAGGTTCCGCCCTATTAGACGTTGTGCTTAAAATATTAAGAAACGGAAAAATTTTAGAATAAAGAACATAAGCTTGCAATTTCATTTAAACAATTATAATTGGTTTCTTTTTTCAATATATTATGTGCTTGTTACAGAGGCAGCCTCTACCAGTGATGCTGTATCTCTCATCACTTACGTGCAACAGCTGAAGAGAGAGGTTCTGGCTTGGGAGAAACAAGTGGACATCTACAGAGAGGCGCAACGTATTCTTGAAAGACAAAGGTATGTGTTCATATAAATTCATATCATAATAAGCTTATTTGTATAACCATCGTGACACAGTGAGACAGCGTGTCATTGTTAACACGATTGGTTGTAGGTTCGATTCTATCTCGGATTTTTTTTTGTTCTAACAAAAAAGTTTATTTTTAGATTCCAGTTCCCAGCACAATGGCTCCATGTGGATAACATTGAAGGCGAATGGAGCGCCTTTAACGAAATTATGCGCAGAAAGGATTCATCTATTCAGACTCAAGTAAGAAACATTACATTTTAAATTACATAAAGTGTACAAAAAAAAGAACAAAAGCCATATATTATTATTGTAAACCTAAATTACTATAGTAAACTTTGTTTTTTTTTTTAATACTTTAGGTAGCGTCTCTCCAACAAAAAATAGTAGCTGAGGACAAGGCGGTAGAAGCCCGCACTCTCGAGTTTCTCGCCGAGTGGGAACGCAGCAAGCCCACTGACGGCTCCACGCGCCCTGAAGACGCGCTCACCAGACTGCAGGCCATGGAGACGCGCTACACACGTCTCAAGGACGAACGAGATAACGTTGCTAAGGCGAAGGAGGCACTGGAGTTACATGACACCGGTAATCATATATTTTAATTACAAATAATTGCATAATTATATTTATTATTAATTACGGCGTTGAGTTCCGCCAGTTAGCACGCAATGCAGAATCAATTCGGTAGAAAGTGAGAAACGAAAATGTTAAAAGATAATGGAGTGTCTTAACACTAAGTTCCATGGGTTCCTCTGCCTTTCTGCTAGTGCAGGATACAGCGTGAAGCTAAATTATAATTCTTTGTCATAATATTACTATTTTATATGAATAGTCTAAACTTCTCTTTAAATTATAGGTAGTTCAGTTAACAACGAGCGTATGACCGTCGCACTGGAAGAGTTACAAGATTTGCGTGGTGTGTGGTCTTCTTTAAGCAAGATCTGGACTCAAATTGATGATATTAGGGAGAAGCCCTGGTTGTCTGTACAGCCCAGGAAACTAAGGTACATAATAAATTCTTCATAGTGGGTAAGCACGTATTTTTTATGGTTTTTTGTTTCATTTTATAATGTTTTAATTCTTTCTTAGGCAACAGCTAGAAGCAATGCTGAATGAGTTGAAAGAGCTCCCAGCTCGCTTGCGTATGTACGATAGCTACGAGTATGTTCGGAAGCTGCTGCAATCTTATACTAAGGTAATTAATAGTTATATGTTTATAAATAAATATCATAAATAATAACACATTTTCGTATAAAATGTTTTATATAATTGAAAGTAAAATAGACCTTCAGAAATGTTCTTTAATATACTGCATATTTGTGCTTTAATATAAACTTCAAACTACACCTATTATTTTGTTACATAGCATTTGTACTATTGCCTTTCACATAATATATTTATGATAAAAAAAAATTAAGCGGCTTCCTCTTTATAACTAAAGATATATATAACATAAAGATAGATATAACTATCTATTTACAATTTATAATTAAATGACAGGTTAACATGCTGATCGTGGAACTGAAATCCGATGCACTCAAAGAGCGTCATTGGCGTCAACTGTGCCGCGCTCTCAAAGTGGACTGGTCTCTATCGGAACTGACGCTCGGACAAGTGTGGGACGCCGACTTACTGCACAATGAGCACACTGTGAAGGATGTGGTGTCTGTGGCACAGGGAGAGATGGCTCTGGAGGAGTTCTTGAAACAGGTGATAATTGTTATGTTGGTTGCTAATTTATGTTATATTAATATGTAATGGAGAAAAGTAAATATTATAGATTACTTTATTTATTTATTCGTTTAGCTGAGTCAGCATATTAAGATCACAATTTTTTATTGCTGACTTTGATGATTTCTTTTTGAAAAAGAGCAGCTGTACTATTTTGTAGTCTTAAACTTATAATTTAGTTTGTAAATATAAATAACCATTAAATACGTTTTATTGTGTAGGTGCGCGAATCATGGCAAAGCTATGAGCTGGATTTGATCAATTATCAAAATAAGTGCAAGATCATTCGAGGCTGGGACGATCTCTTTAACAAAGTAAAAGAGCACATCAACAGTGTGGCCGCAATGAAACTGTCGCCTTATTATAAGGTAACATTAACATATTCCTTCGCATTTCCAAAATTCCTTCTGTTTTTATTACCTCTTAAATTTACTTTGTTTACTTTTTTATAAAAGGTGTTTGAAGAAGAAGCACTGACATGGGAAGAGAAATTGAATCGCATCAATGCATTGTTCGACGTATGGATTGACGTGCAACGTCGTTGGGTTTATTTGGAAGGTATCTTCAGCGGATCTGCTGATATCAAGACCTTACTTCCAGTAGAAACTAGCAGATTCCAAAGTATAAGGTATAGAAGGAATAAACCTATTATTTATAGAGATGTAAATGGTATTTTAGAAAGAACTTACAAATATTCTGTTATAGAAATACACAACTAAATATTATGGTATAAAAATCCAAAGTAATTACATGATATAATTAAATTACCTAATGTTTTCTTACAGCTCTGAATTTTTGGGATTGATGAAGAAGGTAGGCAAGTCTCCAATGGTGATGGACGTCCTAAACATTCCCGGCGTGCAGCGCTCCCTCGAGCGCCTGGCGGACTTGCTCGGCAAGATACAGAAGGCACTCGGAGAGTATCTGGAAAGAGAAAGAAGCAGCTTTCCTCGGTATCAAACTTATCATTTTATCTGCTTTTTTATATTAATTGCGTAACAAAGTTAAGAATTATATTGATTTTATTATTTTTTATAGTTTCTACTTCGTGGGAGATGAAGATTTGCTTGAAATTATTGGTAACAGCAAGAACATCGCTCGTCTACAAAAACACTTTAAGAAAATGTTCGCAGGCGTCGCAGCCATTATACTGAATGAAGATAATACTATCATTAACGGTATAGCATCACGTGAGGGCGAAGAGGTAAGTATTTTTGCCACATAATACATATAAAGATACATAGAATACACCACTATAATTACAATTATCAACTAAGTTTCTTATAAATTATTTTTCAAGCTAATATTTCTAAAATCAAATTTTAATCGACTTTTAGGTATACTTCACCTCGCCAGTGTCAACAATAGAGAACCCAAAAATCAACTCTTGGCTGTCAATGGTCGAACGCGAGATGCGCGTAACGTTGGCTTGCCGTCTCAAGGATGCGGTCGGAGATGTCAAACAATTCAAAGACGGAAATGTAGATCCGCAAAAGTTTATCGACTGGTGCGATAAATATCAAGTAAGTCTTGAATTCATTTTTTTTAATATACTATAAGTAGACAAAAATGCACCTCCCAATTGAAGAAAGGAATATCTGATCATATATGCGCGATAGTTGTACGTTTAAATATCTTCTCAAAGAAGTATTTAATATTTATATTAATTTTATTTAGTTGCAATGTTTTTAATTTTGAGCAAAAAGTGAAGCCTAGAGTATCCTAATTTCATATTCTCCCTTAACCTTTCGCTAAATGTGTGAAATATATGAAATGCTCAATATGAGATAAAAAAATATAAATGCAAACTATGAATAATTTTCAGTGGGTTTTAAAACGTTGTTCTAATTTCAGGCCCAAATCGTAGTACTAGCAGTACAGATCCTATGGTCGGAGGACGTGGAGGCGGCGCTGGCGGGCGGCGGCGAGCTCAAGCGCGTGCTGCAGCACGTCGAGAACATGCTCAACATACTCGCGGACTCCGTGCTGCAGGAACAGCCGCCGCTGCGCAGGAAGAAACTAGAGCATCTTGTATGTTTATATGTTATTTAAAAAAAAATAACTTAAACTTATTCGGCATAGCAGGGTAGTCTGAGAGAACGTAGTGTCAAGACACCTTGTTCACCGATTTCCTTGTTTTGCTTATTAAGAATTCCAAATTCAACACCGCGGTTTATCTTTGTAGAACGGGGAGTTAAGATAATTTATGTATAATTATTCCCTCGAGTGGAACTTATACCCACAACCAATCGCTTTTAGAGTCACACTGCCGCACTGCACACTTTTATATAATACAATTTTAGTATTAAAAGATATAGAGACATAAAAATATTATTAAACTTATTGAACAGATTGCACATTTATTCCCTTTCAAACATATTCACATTACATTAAATTCCTTTTAACATTTTCAGATTAATGAATTTGTACACAAACGTACGGTGACACGTCGACTGATTGCCTCAGAAGTGAACAGTCCTCGATCTTTCGAGTGGCTCTGCGAAATGCGTTTCTACTTCGACCCTAGGAATAATGACGTAAGTTTTCATCGAAATTGTAACGAAATATATTAATTTTACTTAAATTTGTTAAATAAGTACATAAATAATCATCTATGTATTTATTCGCACAGGTTCTTGAACAATTAACCATACATATGGCGAATGCTAAATTCCTTTATGGATTTGAGTATCTTGGTGTACAAGACAGACTTGTACAAACACCTCTAACTGATCGCTGTTATCTTACTATGACTCAAGCTTTGGAAGCGCGACTCGGAGGATCTCCGTTCGGTAAGTAATATTTTTACTAAAACAATATTATATAATATTTGCATACAAAAATTAATAATAAATTAATTTAAAAATATATTATAGAAGATATTATTTATAAAAATTTTAATGTCTAGGTCCCGCTGGTACGGGTAAGACGGAATCTGTGAAGGCCCTCGGCAACCAACTGGGTCGTTTCGTGTTGGTGTTCAACTGCGACGAAACCTTCGACTTCCAAGCTATGGGACGAATCTTTGTCGGTCTTTGTCAGGTATAATTGTCATAATATTGACATAGTTTAACATATTTTATTTTTTTGATAAATAATTTGTGAATTTATTAAATGATACGTTAAAACAACTGATATAGGTTAATGTTGTTAAAATTTGTATTTAGGTCGGGGCTTGGGGATGTTTCGATGAGTTCAATCGTCTCGAAGAAAGAATGTTGTCTGCCGTATCGCAACAAGTGCAGACTATTCAAGAAGCACTCAAGAGCCACCAGGAAGGAGATAATACAAGTATTGATCTCTTTTCTGTTTATGTCTCAGTCATATAACGATTTCCCTTTAATGAGAACTTCAATAAATTAAAATATATTTTTTTAATATTGTGAATAATTCCAGGCAAATCCATAACAGTGGAGTTAGTAGGCAAACAAGTGCGCGTAAGTCAAGATATGGCAATATTTATCACGATGAACCCTGGATACGCTGGACGTTCCAACTTACCTGATAACTTGAAAAAGCTGTTCAGAAGTCTCGCCATGACCTCCCCCGACAGACAGCTCATTGCTGAAGTGATGTTATTCAGCCAAGGCTTCAGAACTGCTGAAAAATTAGCTTGCAAGATTGTACCATTCTTTAAGTAAGTTATATGCTATACATAAAAACTATACGGACATGATCATATTTATTTTTCTTATTATATTATAGCATAAACTATAACTATTTGTTGGCCAACTCCCTAATGAGCATGATACATTTATAATACCTATTTTATTACATTTATATCATTTTGTTTCAGACTTTGCGATGAACAACTATCAAATCAATCTCACTATGATTTCGGTCTCCGAGCTCTCAAGTCAGTATTGGTCTCTGCGGGTAATGTCAAGCGTGATCGCATACAAAAAATAAAGGTATGTTCTAAATATTATGATATTAATAAATTTGAATAAATCTGAACTGGATATCACCATTTAGTTTTGCATTTATTCCAGTTCAGTGTCGAAATCGCAGACGTCATACACTTGCAAATATTAAGTTTTTAGGATTATTTTCGCTTAGCATCATAGGATTATAGGTTTTTAAGTAATATTTACCATTTTAAAAACCACGTAATTTCAGGAAATGAAACTGTCAACACATTCAGACCTTTCTTCACATCTACACAGTTACGATTCGAAGTCCGCACCAACTTATACATTTGTGAGGGTTCTCTTGTATAATGTCAATGTTATAAATATTCTATTTGTTATATTATTTTAAGCTCTGTTTCAATATTATCTATTAAATTTCACTTGACTTTAAAAAATATCTTGATGTTGTCCCTTCTTGTTGACTATAAAATATGGCTTCTTAGATTACTATCCAGTTGTTATTGAAACTTAAAAGATTGTACTGCAACAGATCACTTGTTTAATTAAATGTGCCATATTATTTGAATGCAACCCCCGAGCCTATAGTTTAGTCTTCGCTCTTGATAAGTGGTCTGCATTCCTAGCTACGCTTTCTCCTAAAGACAAACCTGCTTAAAAACTTAATCGATTCGAATCTCAAATCGACTTTTACGATCTAATTTTTCTATTCGAATAAATAATTAATCATAAAAGGCAGAGTAAATACACTTCATTGTGTTCTTTGCAGAAATAGATCATCGTTGTTTGTAAACATTTCTATCTTTATTTTTTTTCATATTAATTAATTTGGTTATATGAGTAATTTAGCACTTTATATTTTTTCTGTCATTGTATATTTATAATATATGTCCCATTTTGTTTATTGCTTCATCTGCTGTTCCATTTGCTGATATGTTTGGCTTGAGTCCCATTCAACTGTTTATTTACGCTTCCAATTTCAAATTTTTGGTCGACTTTCGCTTAAAACACAAAACATTGGTCTCATTGTAGAGTAGTAATTGATTTAAGTACTACATAGTAATTTACTAAGTAATTGTATAAAGAGGAAATGATGATATTTCTATTTGAATTTTTTGTACTATAAAAGTACATGAAAATTCAAATAGAAATATCATCATTTCCATACTAGTTGTGACTTTCTATACTTACATACGTCATAACATCTGTTTTCAAATATATTTTTTTCAGCCCGATAAAACTACAAGCACTGCTACTACTATTCTCCTCTATTCCCCACGACAGAAACAAACGCGTCACTTTATACATAAAATTACTGTAAATATGCTTGTAGATATCTAACAATAATTTAATTTTTAGGAAAATCTAATTGAACGCAGCACAGAAGTACCCGATGAAGCCTCAATAGCGGAGTCCCTCCCTGAACAAGATATTCTCATTCAGTCTGTCTGTGAGACGATGGTGCCTAAGCTGGTAGCTGAAGACATACCTCTGCTGTTCTCTTTGTTGAATGATGTGTTCCCGAACGTAGGGTACACCAGAGCTGAAATGACTGGTAATTTTTTGTTATAATTAATTAACTATCAAAATCTGTATATAATTTTTATGTTAAATGCTATGAATGTCAGATTTAAAATCAGAAATTAAAAAAATTGTGGTTGAAAATCGCTCATAATGGGTTCTACTTTACAACTTGCAGTTCTGTATGTTTAAAGACGAGTCGAAATTAGTTAAAGAATATTTCCTATTAAATAGGCCATTATTAATCAAATACTTTGAAAAATACGTCATTTCACATTTTTAATCAAAATATGTATTTCAATTTTTTGTTTATATTTAACTAAAATTATATTTTTAAGGTCTTAAGAACGAAATTCGCGCTGTTTGCGCTGAAGAATTTTTGGTATGCGGTGAAGGAGACGAACAAGGCAATACTTGGATGGAAAAGGTGTGGTTGCTTAAATATATATTTATTATTACGCAAATATTTACAATGACAATTAACAAAATATATAACACATATTATTTATATTGGTAAAAGGATTATTTTATATTGGTGATTTATAATGGAAAAGCAGAATTCAGTTCATAGTTTTTTCAATCATACAATTTCAGACATTTTAAGCTGAGCACAGTTATTATTGTTTTATCATATTGTATCAAACATATCATCTTTTGGTGTATATTAATAAAATCCATAGTACAAAATTCATTTTTCATGAAATTTAATAAATTGGTGATGGAATCAAAATACATAATATATTTATTCTAACAAATAGTTATTAACAAACTGAGTGAGGATAACTATTATGTGATAATATTTGCTTTATTATTAAGATTATTACATTAGTCTATGTTTTATGCTCTAAATTAAAAGTTTAAAATACTAACTGTGATAACGTTTGGAAATTTGAAGTTAATAGAACTCAATATAAGTAAGCCCTTCAGTGTACAAGTTGATTAATTCCACATGTCACAAAAAAAATGTATAATTACCGACAATTATTTTTTGGCTATTCTTATTCTTTTTATATAACTTTAGATAAAAATCATATATGCATTCTATATTAACAATTCCATTTTAATTATAAAGATAATTTTAAAAAATACATTATTTTATCACATAGAATTATTTTTTTGGACTTAATCAATATGGGCGCTGAACGACTCATTATTATACTGCAGTGTCTTTTATCTAGTAGTCTAGGAGTCTTATTAATACTTAAATATTCAGTTCGAAGGACTCAAATATTTAAAGCTATAAACTTTTGCCAGACCACTATATTAGGTGCAGCTGAAATACTACACACTGATTTATATTGATTGATGATTATTAGCTGAAATAATACTACATATTATATTATTATTAATAATCACAAACGTTATCACGTTAAGTAATATTAAAAGAAATTCATCAATAAATAAATATGTAAACATAAGAGCTATAAGACATAGTAAATGCATGTGATACGGTGTAAGAGGAACGTGAGTGTGAATGCATATGGTTTCCATGCTAACCCGTAACGGCTCGTAGAGGCGCAGCGCGGCCTCGCGCGCGCAGCACAGCACGTGGATCGAGAAGGTCAGTCCGGTGCCGGCTGTCTTTTGTGTGCCTGTTCGTGTGTGCTTGCCTTTATCCTTTAACCTTTCTCTCTATACCGACTTCAAATATAAAATCGATTACACTGTTTAACATATTTTTTTCTTTTTTATTTGAAATGAAACAGTTGAATCGACTTTATTTTGGTTGTCTCTAAATATCTCTCAAAATTCTATTTATGTTAACCGTAATTATATCTAATATTATGTTTAACAAAACGCACACTATAAGTGTGTCTTTGTATATTAATATAAATTGTTTTTTTTTTGTTTTGAAAGTAAATTGTAGAATTGGTTATTTTTTATATTGAAACTCTTGACAGATCCAAAATTGTCATATGTAGTAGTCATTAATTACATTTTTGGTGCCAATTTAATTTTTTAAGCGTACATATTATACTTGTTATTATATTGCACCATTGCAAAACTAAGTTTTCGTTGCACTTCGTACTGTCCATTGCACATAAGACTTCATTTCTTGTCTTAAATAAAAATGATAAGCTTTCACATTTGATGATGAAACATTGAGTAGAATAAAATTGAGACCTTTTTTACCTTTAACTAATCTGTTACATTTACATTTGTTCAAGTAGTAGTCTGAATGGTGCTAACAATAAAAAGTTCAATAGTTTTTTGTCTTCAGGTTTATATGTTATTCTATAATATTTTATTATAATGTTTAGGTCCTGCAATTATACCAGATTTGCAAACTGAATCACGGATTGATGATGGTTGGTCCATCTGGAAGTGGCAAATCTACTGCTTGGCGTGTACTACTTAAGGCTTTAGAACGGTAACAGCTTTGTAATATATTTACACAATGTATGTTGTTTCTAATTACAAACTGACCTTATTTTTGTACTATTTTAGATTCGAAGGCATTGAAGGCGTAGCACACGTTATCGATCCAAAAGCTATGTCTAAAGAAACACTATATGGTGTTCTTGATCCTAACACTCGTGAATGGACTGATGGATTATTTACACATATTCTTAGGTAAGAATTGTCGAATGTAAGATTAAAAATATTTATTCCTAAATAACGTTTA
Organism: Philaethria dido; assembly: GCA_033558755.1. Lineage (NCBI taxonomy): Eukaryota > Metazoa > Arthropoda > Insecta > Lepidoptera > Nymphalidae > Philaethria > Philaethria dido. The sequence continues at coordinate 543,968 of JAKGSA010000534.1, forward strand.
TTTTAACTTTCTTGCTAATTTAGTATCCTTTAACAACATTAAAAGTCTACAGTTTGCAGCTATAGTTTAGAAAATTATTGTCTTTTGCAAGTATTTGATTGTTTTTAAAAATTACTTATTAATTATACATACATATAGCTTCACGCTGTATCCCGCATATAGGGTAATTAATTATACATCTATTTATATAAGTTTCCTACAAATAACAGATAGGCAATCTGTTAGTTTCTTTTAAGACATTATTTACAATAATGCCGCCTTTGCACACCTATCCCAAATTTAACAATACCTTCTATTTGTTTACAAAAAATTAGGTTATTTTTTTTTTGGTACATATACTAATAAAATATATATGTATCATACACAGAAAAATAATAGACAATGTGCGTGGTGAGATCAACAAGCGTCAATGGATTATATTCGACGGCGACGTGGACCCCGAGTGGGTGGAGAACCTCAACTCGGTGCTGGACGACAACAAGCTGCTAACTCTGCCTAATGGCGAGCGGCTGTCTCTGCCGCCCAACGTGCGCGTCATGTTTGAGGTAAAAATATTAATAATAGTTATCATTTTCATAATCGGTGTCAGGATAAGACTAAACACTCAATGTATTTAATAAAGTCTAGTACTACCCCTTGAGCTGTGTAACGATAAAAAATAACAAACAACGATTCTGAGTTCGATTTCCGCACTCTTTATCTTTATACTAGCTATAACCCGCGACTTCACTCGCGTGGTCAATGGAAATTAACAATAAGTTCATTATATATGATATATAATTCTTACATACATGTATTTTTGATATCTTGGACCGTTTTCGCAGCGCACGCAACGGAAGCCCTCAAGGATAAATATTTTTTCCCATTTTTTTCACATTTTTCATTATTTCTTCGCTCTTAATAGTTGCAGCGTGATGTTATATAGCCTAAAGCCTTCCTTGATAAATGGTCTATTCAACACAAAAAGAATTTTCCAATTCGAACCAGTAGTTCCTGAGATTAGCGCGTTCAAACAAACAAACAAACAAACTTTTCAGCTTTATATATTAGTATAGATAGGATGTAAAAAAATATATGAAGACATAATTAAATATAATTTTACATTTACCTATTAATTTTATATAACATATTCACTATTTTTAGGTACAAGATCTAAAATACGCGACATTAGCGACAGTATCTCGTTGCGGTATGGTGTGGTTCTCACAGGATGTGCTCACCACTGAGATGATCTTTGAAAATTATTTGCTTAGGTATAATTTATTTATTACTACATACATTTTTAATATGTTGCTATTTTTTTTATAAAATCACATTCGAAATAAATGCTTTTTTTTGTCGTGTCATTTTAGACTGAGAAACATTCCATTGGAAGATGGTGAAGAGGATTCATTTAGTATCGTCATGGCTGCTCCTAGTGCTGGTGGAGATCAAAATGTCGCGGAAACTATTCTGTCACCAGCTTTACAGGTACTTTATTTACAATAGGTACATTGTCATTCTTTCATATTTGAACATTTATTATAACTATTCCTGTAGTTAAGTCCAGGTGTTACTTGAGGAAAACCGAGATAAGTTACTTAATACTAGTATATTTCTTTACTGTCTTTCGAAAACAAAAAAAAATAAAGAAAATATATTTTTTAGACCCAACGTGATGTAGCAGCTATCCTACAACCACTATTCTATGGAGACGGTTTGGTGGTGAAATGTCTTGAACGCGCCGTGTCTCTTGACCACATAATGGACTTCACCCGACACAGGGCTTTGTCCTCCTTGCACTCCATGCTCAACCGTGGAGTAAGGTAAGTCTACTTTCTCCATTACATATATATCTGAGTAAACTTCTCAGGAGACATTTAAAATACACACATAGAGGATACAATTTATGTAGAGGTGTTTTTCAAATTGCAATTATGGCAGATAATAGTGATGATATTGAAGTAGTT